>ATSW01107942.1:0-12023 GCA_000444245.1 Botryllus schlosseri | reverse complement strand
TGACTCGACTTGACTCGACTTGACTCGACTTGACTCGACTTGACTCGACTTGACTCGACTCGACTCGACTCGACTCGACTCGACTCGACTCGAGCCACTTCCGAAAATCGAGTGACTTGACTTGACTCGAGTCAAAATGTGCAATGAATAGAGATGACTTGTGACTCGAAGGTAGCGACTTGATCCCAACACTGTCTGATCCATCTCGTGGATCCATCTCGTATCCATTATTTACTACATTAATACTATCCGAATTAAACTATTTTGCGCTCGACAATAACTGTCAATAGCAGTCCTAAATATCGATATGCCATACAAAATCATCCTGCGTGTCACTTTTTCCGACCCCCCGGACAAGACAGTATTTACGGACCCTTCTTCAGCTTCAGAGTAATAGTCAATCCAGCCGAAACGGGTAGGTTACCATGTGGGAAAGGCAGGTGAAATACCAGCTAACATATAAATAGGCAATAACATTGTTCTGTTCCGAGTTCTTTTCCCTGTGAGATAAAGGTTGATATGCTCAGACTTTCGTTCGACTTCATTTAGGGTCGCATTATTGAATTTGGATCTTACTGCGAATTGAAGGATAAAGAGACAGTATTTGCAACTCTCATTACTTCGAAAGAGAACAAGTGTGAGGACAGTGAGTGTGAATTTTCCGTTACACAAGCATCTGTACAGACTGGAAATTGTGTCATGAATGCAAAAGGTACTGTTTCAACAAATCTTTTATATGTAAAGTCTTATATAAAGTCACTAAGGCCTTCTCGGTGGTATTTATATCAGGAGGACCAGAAATTGCATTCTCGACCGGTGACCTCAAAGAAGCATCTACGATATCAGCTTTGTCATACAAGACCGCCTACATGGAGGTATTCATGCCTATGGACAACGACATGGTGTAGCTATATGAAAGGGGTTCTCCTGGTGATTTGTATCAGATGTGTAGCGAACCAAATATTTTAGTTGCCTGATTACTTAACTTGGGAAAGTCCTGTTGCTTTGGTCGTATAGAGTTCTTATTGTCAGATATACTCATTCCAATACGGTTCCTTCAGACGTTAATACAAGTAGTAGCGTTATCAAATTAGTCTCTCTCGAGCACGTGTTTCAAGACAATTATATTTGGGCATCATAGATGGTAACAGTAAGTAATAATCGTATGCCAAGATCTGGCGCGATAAACACGCGAGGTTAGAATATTCGTGTACTCTGCAGTGGCCAGAATGAATACTACAATTAAATTGAACTCCATTCATTGCTAACAATTTCATCATTTCAATTCACCACAAGACTGCGACACAATGAAAGAATGACATGGATGAAATGAAATCAAAAACACATTTTCAGTTATGAAGTGATTCCAAGGCGAACTGTAACGATACAACCGAAATGCGACAGTCCCGCTTTAGGGAACAGGAGTGTGTTGATGAGCCCTCTTACCATGCATAAGTTGCTCGATATGAAGGGAGTGATAACCGGTTTATGAGCATCTCAGACTTCGATTGTCCATAGCTCCATAAGTCGATATAGTCCATCGATGTGTGTTTATTTAGTCCATGCAAGGAAAACGATATAAGTAAAACTCAACGACCATCGGACCACGCATATCCAACTGATTTAATGTTATAAGGCAGTGGTTCGCAAACATTTCTAGACACACCCCTCTTGATGATAGTGAAAAATTCCGCGTCTTCCTGTCGACATATCAAATAATATTTGTATGAGAGGTTATGACTGTTGAGAGACTTCAAAATATGATATACGGACTATACACAGCACAATAATTAGGAGTTGAATATTTTGTCAAAAATAGTCATGTGCAATGGCAGCAAGTAGCATATAGATATTCTAGCGATGTTGATGTCGAATCCCTTCTATTGCCGCAATTGAGCTTAGCTCAAAGTATGGTTGCATTTAAAACAAACGGTGTTTTAAAACACTTTGTTTAAAACATGTTTTAAACAGTGTTTTAAACAAAGGCCTTTAAAAAAACAGACCTTTTTTCAAGTTGTAAAATTATGCCATAATTGTGCAAATACTTTCAAAAAACATGTTGTATGAGCCTACGGACAATTACCACCCGATATAACCAAAGTATATCGATATGGGATGGTTGGAACCCGCAAAATAGTCGGTTCAACAGCAATTGTACAGAATACAAAGGAGCTCAAAGGAGCTATATTTACTATTGTCAATGTCAATCCACTATGACGCCACAATTGAATTATCGTGAATTCATGGCTTGAAAATATGGCCTTGTTTTAAACATGTTTGTTTTAAATTGATGTTTGTTTTAAATGCAACCCTAGCTCAAACTACCTGACTATAAGCTAAATCAAAAACAATGACGCGGGCCGCACGCCATTCAAATTTGGCACTTATATTCGTGGGACTAACAATGTTTCTTTAAGGCTCGCAGTCGCAGGTGTTTGGCAAGAGAATAATGCAATTGAGTACTTATGGGCTGATATAAAACTCACTTCTTAAGAGTGGTATTATACAAAATATGTCCTAATTGAGTATATTCCGAGTGGCCACTTCGCCGTTGTATGCCACTTCGATTTACATCATTGTGTCGTAGATTCAAAAGGTATATTTTACATGACCTATATCATGACCTTATAATGAAATATCTTATTTCTCCATAACTTTGTGTCTTTCTTCGTACTCTGCATACATAGCCTACTTGACAGACAGACCATAAGACAGGGGTGGGCAATTATTTTCCTCCGCGGGCCAAATGAGAAGTAGAAAATACGTTGGCGGGGCGAGTGAACATTTTCAGCCATATTCTCCAGCATATTTTAATTTTATTACTAAATTACACTGTTAATAAATTGTGCTCAGTGACTGTGTTGATGTTAGGTAATGAGAAAATGACGCTTAATTTAAAAAATACCTATATGCAGTCATGATTCGAAACAATATCAAGCGTGATACATTTTCAACTCTCTTTAAACCCCGTTCTTCCATTTAAACGCGAAAACAGTGGTTCTCAAACTTTTTTTAGGTCTCCCTTTACGATAGTGAAAAATTTCGCGCCCCCTTATCATAATATTACAAACTATTAAAATGCACTACCAGAATGCTAGCAATCCCAACTGTCATGATGGCATGGAAGGTTAAGGCTGTTGATGAGAGAATTCTGAAATATCAAAGTCGGACTATGCACAGAGCAATGACTATAAGCCGGGGGTAAATCGCGCGTAGCGTGAAAAATTTTTTCATGAAACTTCGGCTTCGCGTCCCCTTCTGATGCTTTCACGCCCCCAGTTCGAGAACCACTTCACTGAAATGCATATGCAATACTAAAAAGCATATTTTCTCCTTCGGAGCTTTCCGAGCAGTTTGCAGCTTAAACAGTTTTGATGTTGAGCGAAGCTTGTAGTTTTTCTGAACTTAGCCCACCCTTGACCGAGTGTTTCGTGTTTTTTGATAAAACCGACTTTAATTTAAATCCTTAATCTCGTCGACATGCTCGGCAAAAACTAAAAGAACGAGTTTACCCCTGACTCCAGTATACAAATATTTAGTGCTCTTAAGTTTAAACTTCCTTTGAATTTCAGTTTTCGGCTTTCTTTTTTGGCATGGCCGTTAATCCGTTATGGGTGATAGATGATGAGTCATATAGTAATCGCGAGTACTGAATTACTACGAATTAGGGATTCGGATACGTAGCACGTAACAATTTGAAACACATACCGCATAATGCACAATGTGACAATGGCAACAAATAAGGTTTGACACGGAAAGAGCGATTTCTTGTGACTTTAATTGCTACTCACACTTTGCCACATTGCATTTATTTTGAAACGCATGCGAGGTACGTATAGGCAACGTAATCGTAGCATATTAATGAAAAAGCTTCAAAGCAAATGAATTTCCAGCTCAGTTGATACAGCCTGTGGTTTTATTCATTCAAAGAGCAAGTTTTATGTTTTGAATTCCAAGCAACCTTCCGCGAGTCGCACAGAATAGCTTCGCGGGCCGCACTTTGCTCAGGTCTGCCATAAGAGCACCAGCTAACAGCTACACGCATACACCAGTTATCTGGTCCAGGGACATCTTCTGAAAGGTACAAGGTCCAGTATATCAGTCACAATATAGCATCGGTGTATGCATGGTAAGACGCAATGATGCCCCTCGATTCATCCATCGTCGAAGATGTCGCGACGACTTGTGCACACTCATATTTCGATGTCTGAATCGGGGAGAATTTATCTATAGGTTACTAACGCCGTGATAATTTGATTAATTTTTAATTTATCAGTGCTCTCAACCGATACGCTAGAATTGCATAACTTGTCCAAAATGACATCGCCGAATGGGTTGTCTCTCTGTTCAATTTGAGACCGCATTATTCCATAAGTCTTTTCTGTCAGTGGCTCCTTTGGAGATGCCGGTCTGCCGCCTCCAGTTAGCGCTTGGTATAATGCCGCCTTTACATGCATTTACTTTCTGTCCGCTGCTTAATATTATGCCACTGGTTAATCAGTTTTTTTTTATCCCTCTTGGTATCTTGGAACGTGGCGTTCAGTCCGTCAGTCCGAAGTCTGTTTTTTTTTGCAGATACTGCATCGTTATTTTTATTTTCAATTATTAAATGTTAGCTATCAACAAGAGACACGAAAATATATTTTTCTCTTGCACGGAAGTTTTCGATCGTGTCATATCGGGCTGTACTGAATATATATCCTAAACCTACTAATTGGAAGTATTAGGGATATATGAATCATGGGTTCTGTTGTAATCGTAGTTGTAGTTGTATAGTGGTAGTCAATGCATGTATTATGCCAACATATCTGAATCACATTCGACATTATACCGCTTCTAAAACTACACATTCCTATGTTCTATTCTGCACCAGAACGCACTAAATCGCTTAATACATCAATTACTTGTCGGCCTGACCATTGCCGCCGCGAGAAAATGGGCGAATTTTCACAATTTTTCGCGTTGACCTTGGTTTGAACCACCAACTGTGGCGGTTCAAATATCACCCCAAAACGAGAGAACTTGAGCTTTGTTTGCCACTCGCAAGACAATGGTGCAAGCCGACCAGGCGATTTTGATCATTGTTACGGTTCAACTCTCTCGGTGCATAAGGCCCTAACGTCGCAATCATATTAGGATTATTTCCGTTGTTGAAACTTGGAAATTTCAGCACTAATTAAATTCATTTCGAGTTCAAAAACATCATTTCTCTCAGGCGGCCTTGCGTCTCATAGTTTGAGAACCGCTGTTTTAAAGGGTGGCCAGCCCGCCGCCAGCGAGAAGGTTCTGAGTGACCTACACGGAAATTTTGGAAATTTTTCGTAAATTATCTACAGTTAACATTAAGTAGAGTATTTTGAGCAGATTTCTTCAACTTCAAAACTTTCTTCGCGCTTTCGAGTGTCACTACATATTTTGCTTTAAAATGGGTACATCCCTCCCGAGAAAAAATGAAGAATAAATAGCATAATTTACAAAATTGACTTCAAGTGCATTTGCAATTGCGAGAGAACGGTATATATCTGGTATCGCTTGCGGCTATGGCGATGCTTCAGTCTAGGACAGTGGTTCACAAACTGGGGCGTTAAAGTATCCGAGGGGGGCGCGAATCTGCGGTCAACTGAAAAAATTGTTCGCGATTTACCTCCAATTCATAGTTGTTGCTCCGAGTATAGTCCGAATTTCATATTTGTGAATTCTCTCATCAACAGACATAATCTTCCATGGCATCACACTATCCGATGCATTTTGTGATATGACGATAAGGGGGCGCGAAATTATTCATTGTCATAAAAGGGGGCGTGTCTAAAACAGTTAGAAAATCACTCGTCTATAGGACATGGGTTCTTAACACTGTTCAGTGTTCCCTCCAAGCTGCGCGCGTGCGCATTTGCGCACTGGCGACACGGTCCTGTGCCGCGCACAAGAAAAAAAATCCACCTGTGGTGAGAAAACAATAACGTATATTTGCTAGTCTTTTTAAGTGGAGCGCGAAATTGGACAGTGTGTTATTGTGTATGCCTGTGAATTGCAATTCATTCCTGCGCATTCGGCTTTGCGAACGTTGATCGCGAAATGCAGGAACTCAGCTATTATAATCAGCAAACAATTACTGCGATCCGGTCTAATCAATGCGATGGCAGAACCCCGTCGAGTTCAATGTTTGAGACGAATTAGTAATTGGACGAGCGCTTCGCTTTTGTAATCATGTGTTTCAGCTATTATAATCTGCTTGATGCGCTCGTATTACCTAATTGTTGCGCATTGTCGCTTGATGGTGTGTAGTTCAATTCGTTTCTCAGTGACTCACACGACGCATGAACGGCTTTGACTTACATGGATAAATTTCTATGTAACACCGTGTTCTCACTTCTCAGTGGCACATATTCTGATGTTCTTCGATTAGTTTGAATGCGCACCTTCTATATTACAATAAAGTTGATCGTCGCGGGACAAACTGGTGACAAGGCGCACTAACATTAGGGTTACCATATTTTGGAAATCTGAAAAGAGGACACTTATCAGAATTTTCAGACTTGCGAAACCAGTGGAAAATCCTGAAAAAATGGTCAATCTTTCACACTTCGTGGTCGGTTGACTAAAAAAAAGTCTTCTCCGGCTCAGCTCCCGAAATACCCGCCTGAGCGGGTATGGCGCGTATAAGTGCTGATTTACGGCATCTCAGTCCATTTTGGCCGTACATTTGACCAAAATTCTCAGAAAAGAGGACGAAATCTCAAAAAAAGTGGACAAATGCCCTTAAAAGAGGACGTATGGTAAGCCTAACCAACATCGAATTTCAACTATTTGCGCATTTGGGAAAAAGCGGTTTTCTATTGATGGGGTTATACCACAGTGTCCTTACAATGGTGTGAACACAAGCAAATCTCACGGCTCACTGCGATTGGGCCACATTTCTATTTGACCAATGCAATTTGTGGCACTATTAAGACTGAACAGGGAACACGTACCCGAAGGTTTATGGTGACATAATTAAGATTTTCCATAGTTATGTGGCATAAGCAAACATAATGCGACAATTATTTCCAAGGACAAAAAATCATTCTCTGTCACAGTGCTATTAATAACATTAATTTTGTAGAGCATCACCCCCCCCCCCCAATTTTCTGGTTACGATTTTTAGTGTAGCCAGGGTTACAGCCAAAGGTAGCCTGGCCGCTAAATTTAGGATAAAAAGGGGCAACACTTTCGCCGAATGCCCGGTCCTAATGACTGCTTCATTCTCATCTGGTAAACTGATGACGAAAAATAGTTCATCATCACTCAGACCGCAACGTGACCCGCGCAAATAATTTGTACACCGCATCTGACCCTTTCGCAAAGAAGGTTTGGCGGCCCTCTCACTGGACTAGTCGATAAAGTCCGTACATGAATTGCACTGAACTTTGATAACAGTCGAGCAGCTTATGGTAATTTCGCTCCTTGAACATACGATGTGAGTTTATTGTGATCTATCTCAACAGGAAGCTGTCATTCCAATTGAAATCGAGGAGGAACTCGAAAAGGGAAGCATTGGGATTCAAGTTTATGTGAAATATTTTCGTGCAGCGGGCAGCATCACTTTATTAGCAATTCTGGTTTTGCTTTTCATAGCTTCTCACGCCATATTTATCTTGAACGATTGGTGGCTGTCAGTATGGTATGAATGTTGAGTAATAACTACCTGTAATATTCTGTTCGATCGCGCGTTTGCTCTGATTTTAAAGGGCGGGAAGACATGCGAAGATTGAAACGACTGGTAACATTTCAGTCAATCTGCCAAGAGCGACCATTCCACAGACGTATGAAAGCGAAGCAATCGATGACCGTTATTATTTGGGAATTTACACAGGTAAATAACGGAGCGGGTATGTAGCGAATTTCCAATACCGTGACTAAAACGCATCGGATTTACAGCGTTTTGCTTGGCGCTCGTTTCTACTCTGATCACAAGATTCCTTCTGAACTTATACATATGCGTCAGTTCCGGAATAACAATGCATAAAGATTTGTTGGATTCGGTTCTAAAAGCTCCAATACGATTTTTCGATACCAATCCTGTTGGTGAGCTCCAATCAGTGGAATGTTTTGATTTGAGATAATTGCATCTTAAACTGTATTGAATAGGAAGAATCCTGAACAGGTTTTCGAAGGACATGGGGCAAGTCGACGAACTCCTTCCAATAGAATACCAGGATTTCCTATACGTAGGAAGGAACAGTTTTCAAAATACCTACTTGACGTCAATAACAGTTGAATTACAATTGCCAGATCTGCGGTCAAGTGATATTCACTGTAGTTGTCGTCGCGGTTCTCAATTATTTCGCGATCGTCATCATTATTCCTGCTGTGATTTACTCCTTATGGATACGGAAATATTTCATTAAAGGGGCACTGCGCTCTAAATATGATGTGGTCTCAAATTGAAGGGCAAAACGAAAAAAAATTTTTGGCCGCAGCCGTTTTCTTCAGAACGCCACCGTAATGGAGCTGGAATTTATTGAAATTTCCAGAAACGCACCCGGCTGCAGCTGTCGCGGCTCCGGGTAATTTCTTAACCCGTTACATGGCACGATGATTTCATCGTTGCACTTGCTGGACGCGATTACGCAGGCACGCAGTGGATTAACTGTAGATAGTTGTCAGCCGATGTTATGAAGCAAATATGTCTTACACGCCAAGGTGGTGTAGATACGGCGTTCCACGGACGATATTCAGTCAGCAGATTTTTCTCTTAATTGGGCCCAGTGTATTCTATTTCTTGAGGGCAGGAATAGATCATGTCCTATTCTTATGTTATGTATAAAACATTACCATCAGTCCATCACCAATCAGTGTGCCCTCTGAACATTTCAAAATTCAGAGCGGTCATAATTGGTTTCGCATTCAGGTTGGAGAATCATAAGATGATGGCTTGGGGATTAGTAAGATTATAAAATAATGAATAATATGTTTTAGGGTCAGCTGCGGAGTTGTGGGTTCAGGTTAGGTTTGCGTACCGTTGGATTTTGGTTAGGGATGATGAATTTTCCTACAGTAGCCTACCCGAACCACCAATTTTGAATGTCATGAATTTTGTCATGTTCATGGGGAACCCTGACTGGTGGTATTCGTTTTGTGGATAAGAAATTACTGTTACCCTGAAAAACGGCTACAGCATAAAGTGCTTCTCAACCTGTGTGATGGTTCGTACTTGTGCGAATGAAAAGAATTTCAACCAAATAGTCAACCAAAGTTGAGTGTGAAAGAAAAACTGTATTTCCGGAGTTGAGCTGGAAAGTTATCCCTTTTTTAGTCGACCGACCACGGAGTCTGAAAAATTTACTATTTTTTCAGGATTCTATACTTGATCCACTATTCTGTTTCTGAAAATTTTGAATAAGTGTCCTCCTTTCTCGGAGTCATCGTGCCATGTAACGGATTAAGAAATTACCCGGAGCCGCGGCAGCTGCAGCCGGATGCGTTTCTGGAAATTTCAATAAATTGCAGCTCCATTACGGTGGCGTCCTGAAGAAAAACGGCTGCGGCCAAAAATTTTTTTTTCGTTTTGCCCTTCAATTTGAGACCACATCATATTTAGAGCGCAGTGCCCCTTTAACCCGTTTCATGGCACGATGACTTCATCGTCACACTTGCTCGACGTGATTACGCAGAGGACGAACTTTAGATAGTTGTCATTCGATGTTATGAAGGACTCATGTCTTGCACACCAAGGCGGCGCTCAACGTACGGTGTTAAGTCAGGATGATTTGTGTCTGGAGCTTGTCATGACTCTATAGTATTCGCCAGTTGACTGATACTGAGATGCCGTTACAGTTGTATATTGATGCAGATACAGCTGTCATTTTCAAGATGTATTAACGACAGCACAGACACAACCTTTGGAGTAGTGGTCTTGTGGCATAGACAGACACAAGATATTTTGCATCATTTACCCATGGCATAGCAACTATCTTGATACGGTCCAGTTTACTTGTTCAAGACACAGATGTGTAGATAGTCAACACAAAGATATCATTATTTCATTCTCATCAAAGTTCCAATATTGTTGTGGAAATTTTTATCGTAACATTGTTGTTCTCAGTTTCACAAACGAATCTTCNGTCTCCNTCAGTTCATTCANGCAATTCCTTTGACACGTAGATAACGTAAAATTTGTTNAAATTANTAATGGTATGGAAGAAGATCTTGTTGNTGANNTAACTTCTGATGAAGATACAGATGTAGAAGATTTNGATGATATCACGNTATTTGGTGAGAGCCTGCNGTANCAATTCGAGCCACAATATTCNGAGGAGGAATTCGNCCGTCTTGTTGCAACTCTNGAAGCACAAACTCATGTCTCTGTAAGTATTGTACCTGTGTTNNTTGAATGCAATTTATCAATCTCANTGTATTGGTCAAAGGAATCNTCAGAAAACCAGAGTCAACTTCGGACACTAGACAATGAATGGTGCAGTTGCTTGAACTGTGCAGTGCATCCATGACAAACCAGAATGAGCGCGTCTGCTGCAGGGAAATACAACAAATAATGGAGCTTCTTGGGAATGGAGGGTCGATCCAACAGAACATGACGATTTTCTCCTACATATACATCCCTCCATTCTTGAAACGTTTTTCAAAGTGAACAGAAAAAACTGGAATAATAACAATCAACCACATGGTCCTGGCAGAAGGCTTTCTTACAAGTGGGTCCTAGAACATTTTGTGTTGTTTAGTATTGGACTAATGACATGGTTCCTGGATATAAACGACAATTTCCTGCATTCTTCACCTTTTCTCGCATGCTTTTATATATATGCCTACACTTTATAAATTGGGAGAATTATACTCTCCGTCGTATATATGCTGGTATTAGTTTTCAGCATTTTTTTATTGCTGCAATATCCTTTGATGTTTTCCAATTGCAGACAATATCGCTTGGTGTCTTATCGACACATGCTGGAATGGATTATTGATGGCGACGTTTTGGGTAGCAAAAACAGGATGCCCTTGCTAGCGTGCATTGTGACTGCTACAAGGCAAAAGTACCCTAGTGATGATGGACTGTATGTCGGTTTCAAATGGCCGATAGAAAACGAACTGTGATTGATAACACTGCAGCTCTGCTATATATGTCGAAATCAGTTCTGTTACTGTATCATTAGACAGTGACCTGGAACTGTTTGCATTCTATATTCCACCAATGGCTGCTGTGCCTGATACATCCACTACTTTGCTTACTCGTTTATTTAAATAAATAATAAAAGAAACATCCGAGGACTACATAGCCAGGGTATTACAACGGGGCAGTCAGGCAGTGGAAGAATGAAATTGAACTAGTAAGCTACGCAGCATTGCACCACATGCCATACAACTCGAAGATGTACGATAGAGATGTTTTGTATCTAAGTCACGTTCTAGAACGACGTTTTGAAAGTAATTCCTCTTTAGAGGGGGCTGGTTCTGGTGCAATGCTGACTGGATGCACACTTCTTGAAATGTTACTGGGGAAGTTGATGCCGGTGCGATTCTCTGCAGTTCGCCTCAAAAGCTCTCTCGCATAGTGGTTCGTCTTCTTTTCATACATATGCTTTTCAAGATCCACTCTTTTGCTGACCGAGAGTAACTTTTTTTGTATCGTAGAACACCTGCTTAAACAAATATAGAGTAAGTAACTGAGTACCTTGACTTGCAAACATTTCATCTGCAGAGCAAACCTTCTTGTGTCACCGCAGGAAATCTGCCAACATTCTCATTGTGGTCAAGGACAGCCAGTTTGGTTCGTGCAAGCATTGTGTCATAAGTTAAATGAAGACGTTTAGGTGCAAATTTCAATATCGTCCGTGGAACGCCGTATCTACACCACCTTGGCGTGTAAGACATATTTGCTTCATAACATCGGCTGACAACTATCTACAGTTAATCCACTGCGTGCCTGCGTAATCGCGTCCAGCAAGTGCGACGATGAAATCATCGTGCCATGTAACGGGTTAAGAAATTACCCGGAGCCGCGACAGCTGCAGCCGGGTGCGTTTCTGGAA
>ATSW01107933.1:0-12307 GCA_000444245.1 Botryllus schlosseri | reverse complement strand
GCTTCCATACTCTTATATTTGAGAACATTTCACCCTTCGTGCCTGTCTACAGAAAGGAAAGCCTCTCCCGTCCAGAGTATATATGCGAAGATCCACCGCCAAATTAACAATATTACGATGTTTACCTTTTTTCCTGTGTTAGGTCAGACACGGCTTTAACGCTGAACCGCCTTTCTGGCCAAACATTTTAATCCTCATGTTTTGGCAGATGGGACATGTTATGCGTTCGAACAAACAAACCTCGTGTTTGGTTATCTCGCATTCAGCCAATAAAGGGAATCTTTGACTATTCATAAGGACGCCTTGACTGATAACGCGCTGAAATGCCAGCGATGTAATTTACGATTATGTGCTTCTGGTGGAGTGTTTAATATGCTTTAGATCTGAGAACCACTCTAAGTTGTTTCCACAGTTACCTGACTTGTAGAATGCTCTATCGCGAGACATAACCGGTACGTAGTTATCAAGCATGTCGATAATAATATATTCGATAGCGTATGATAAAACGGAAAAATAAACCAATTTTCTGAAATTAAGGCATAAAAAAGGGAAACACTATAAAAACGCACAGAAATACGGTATGCATGTAATATTTTTGACTCTGGCAACAACGTTACGACATCCGAGGCTCTCGAACTTGAGTTTAAACGAGCCTTCAAGAACCATTTAATGCGCCATTGTATGCGACTCGTTAAACCGGGTTCAAACATACTCCCGGACTCATGTTAGGGTTTAGACGCGTTGACGAATCTGCCATTATGCTGGACAGAATTTCGAGGCTTTGCGGTCGATACACGGAGTCGGAACATCTTCCGATCGATACGTGTCATGCGGAATCTGAATGCTAGACGACCTTGATCTCTGGGCAGTATTTCACAGGATGTCAGCCGTCGGTGTTCTTGCATTTATCTTTCGAATTTCGCATCATCTCTGCAACAGCTACCGAAACAAATAGACAGCATTAATTTCAGCTGAATTGATTGGGTATTGAAGAGATATTCTGGCACACGAGAACAGCAGTTTTACTATTTAGAGTCCTTAGGCTCGATCCAGAGGTGGTAAAAGTAGTCGTCGTTGCTACTCAAGTAGAAGTTGAAGTAACGTGGTAAATTTATACTCAAGTACAAGTTGAAGTAGTGATTTACGGGTAAGTAAAAAAGTAGTATCATAGTACCAAGAGTTCTGCCTACAATCTGAAACCTACGAAGAGTAAGTAGTGCAGGTAAGCAAAAACCAACTTGAGTACTTCGAAAAGTAGAAGTACGCTACTCCGGTACTATGGTTGAATCACGCCTCATCAAATTATGGTACAGTAGCGTAATGTATGATATGAATAGGATATAGGATAGTTCTGGGCCTAGCCCTGGGGTGCCAAACTCAACTGGCGTCGTGGGCCGGATTCAATCCTCCAAAGCACTCGCGGGCCGGACCAGTCAAATGATTCCGAAACGTTACCTAAATCTATGCCCTTTATTTTTCACTTGAATACTCAATTATCAAGCCTATCACATAACAATTCGCTATATCACGAACCATAGGGTTCTATTCTATCAACACGTTATATGTATTTGCAAACAATGAAATTGACAAAATTTCGACGATTGGCCGGTGGAATAGTTTTATAGAGTGACGATATATATCTTTGCATATAACGGTTTCTAAGTGAGGTTTTCACTTCTGCGAATTACTACTTTTTGGTCCATTTTCCATAAAATCTGTGAACTCACTGTGCACTTTTCACCCTCTCGGAATTGGGTATCAATGGCAGAGCTACTTGTTTTTGATGATGACTACAATGTAACCGCAACACCAATGTCGGATGGTTATAAACTTATAATGTGCCTATGAACAATTGAACATACTCAACATTTGCTGTCTTGAGGGATTATTTAATTAAGGGTGGCCTACTAGTATAGGCCTTGAATAAAGGTATTTCGTACTAAAAGTCTCAACATTTGTTGAAAATGTGCCATTTTTCAGAATCGCATCGCGGGCCGTGCTGTGTTTGACAGTCCTGGCCTAGACCAATTAGTATATATCTATCTATCAATTAATCATATCAAATGCATCTGATAATTATAATTAAATAGCATTCTTATGAGTGATTTGTCTCTCTGTGGCTGATAATAATTCATTATCATCACCCGCACAAGACCTATATATGCTGATTAGCTTACAATGTTCTATCTAATTAGTTTCTTATTTCGGCGATGGCTGTGCATTTGTGAGGAGAGAGATTATATTCCATGGGATGTGTAATGTTAACCTATACTCACCATAAAAGAGTATTCCTAGCACAGTAAATATCACTTGGACGATTAGCTTTGTGCTGACACACGTGAAGGTACTCAGTCCGTATTGGAATCCCATACCTCCGACATACGCCGTGTTGAACACAGTCAATGCAACCGTCTTGTTCTCAGTGAAATGGATGGTATACGCGGCTGTGACAAATTTAGTGTTTTTTAAACTTCGATATACTTTATAGCTACCAAGCGTACAATAAATGATGATGTGCAAGGCCTATGATATTCGCCTATGATTCTCATCTTACAGGAAAACTGGAACAGTTTTAATCGGGGTTTTACCCTGATAGGTATCACAGCTAGGGATGGTGTGAACCTCTGAAAGGTTCAGGTTCGTGTGAACGCGAACGTGAACCTCGTGACGTCATAATGCTAATTCGAACCATGCATTTTAGTGAGTTGATATATTAATCTAAATAATACTTAGCGACAACTAGGACCACATTATGCCACAATGCAGGAGTAGGCTACATACTGACTTTTTAACCGTCACCTAATGTATCAAGTGGAGCAATCAAATGATATAATAATCCCATAAAATAAATATCTTCCGTCACTTTGCCAAGAATTTTGACGAGGACTTTGGGGAAATATCAGCATACGCCTTAACGGTGTAAGCCAGGCCTGAGCAAGGTGTAAAACGGGTTTCTATACTTGCTACCCATATTACCCCATTAACAAGTTATACAACAGTGACCAACCACAATGTATACATGTAGTGTATTTCGCTCGTGATGTTATGTGATTGCGGGTCAAGCTCACAGCAGAGAGTCACTAAATATTCACAAACGGAAAGCTGGATATTTCGAGCAAACTTTTGTAACAAAGCAGGTAAAATTTTTAAGATTGTCAAGGTGCATGCTCGTTTAGCGTTGATTTTTTTATGCTACCAGCGCAATGCATAGAGTGGCCCGCATTTGAAATGCGAAAAATCTGAACCAAAGATGCTATAATGAAGTGAAAATTATAATACATGAAAAAGGTTCACCGTGCAGAACCTACCAAGGTTTTGTTGAGAACGCTAACCTCTAAATTTCCAAGGTTCACACACAGAACGCGAACGTGAACCTCTCGTTCACACCATCCCTATCACAGCCCATGGGAGCTAAAACACCGATTAACATGCTCAATATATGTCGAATTCAATTACATGTCTAATGAATGCAGCAATGTTGTTTCTGAATGTTCGTGAAGTATAGCTAATTCTTTCTTGTTATTCTCGTGATAAGACTTGAGGCATCGTGAGTAACAAAGTGCTTTACTTCTTAAACTATCCGATATTACGAATAGTATGTAGCCTGTGGTTGCCACCGCGATAGACTGAAGATACTCGGGCTTGAAAATAAAAAAAGACTTACCGATAACATTCTGTCGTATCATCCCGTTGACGCATCCAATTCCAATAAAAATGACGAATATGATATAAATGGCGTCCGGATTCGGGTTCCAGAAATAACATAGAGCGTAGAACGCTATCTCCGCTGTGCAAGCAACACTAAACAGCTGCACACGACCAAAAAACGGAATAATCTTCCCGTAAATCCACGATGAGACCATTCCAGCGACTCCAAACGTTAACGCGAATGCCCCGGTCTGCAAATGCCAGTTATTACGAAGGTAAGTGTGCAAAGGCATTGACGTTATATACATAATCGAGGTCCACTGTCACTCATACGGAGTATTCAGACTATTATGGCCAGAACAACGGCATTCTTACCTCTCGACCGGAGGTATAAATTTTGATATGAACTGAGGTAGGCAAAGTAGTCGGTCAGTGTTGGTATTCAAGTGGACGTAAAGCCATAAATCTCCACTCGCTTACAAGTAGAAGACGCGATTTCTCGTCAAGTAGTAAAAGTAAGTAAAATTGTAAATATCTACTCAATTACGAGTGGTAGTAGCGATTTCTGAGATATTCCAAAACTAGTAGTGAGAAGTCTCCGAGTTACTTGAGTACGTAGTTTCAAAAACCAGATTCGTCCGAAGGGTCGCACATTTTTGGCAATTATTCGGAGATAGTTACTTTTGAAATTGCAATGAATCTTCGTGACTAATGTCAAATGACTAATGACACTACAAATAGGTGCAGTTTTCGAAATATGTTCATGATAAATGACTTTTTGGATATGGCGAACAAAGCCACTTGCGTTATAATCGCCAATCAAATAATAATAAACAACAACAACAACACAAAATGCGATCTAATCAGCCGTATGCGAATGGAGAAATGGCACTCGGACCTATCCGTATGCTGGTACGTTCCGTCCACATTTATTTACCATTTGAACTCCAGCCACGCAAGAAGCGTATGCTCTGGTAAGGTCTGCGAAGACGAATCCGACTAACATCCCTGTGTGAACAGCTGGGAATCCCAGCAACATTGCCCTTTTACTGATCATGAACCGGAAAGTTCTCATTATCGAGCTCCAATATCCACTTGTTTCTTTACTCTTAAGAAAACGTGAGAATTTACAGCCCGTGTAAGCCTACGAATCACAAAACTCGTTGACGGGACAATAAATGAAAGTGGGGGAACACAACGATCTTCCGCGATTGCGGATTTGTTATCGATAGTGGGCTTAGTCTTCAGTTTATTTCAGTTCAGTTTTATTAATAATTTCAGCTCTCAAAACTCACCAAGATTGCACTAAAATCAAATTATAGGATGCAGTCGAAACTACTTGTAGTGTAGCCTTTCAATCACAAACCGACATTGGCCTAAAAGTTGACCTATTATATAGTTGGTTGAAGTGACTGCTACATCAATGGGGTCGCTGGTTCGGCATAACCATCCGATTGGATTATGCAGTATCATTACTGCTAGTGCGTGTTGTTCACCACCGACTCCCCTGTTATTTACGATTCGGACATCTTATATAATTCATCGCCTGGTGTCAATATGGAGCCTTGAAATGATTTTATGCTGCAAATCACTAGGATTCAGTATCAGTTTGTCGCTGGCACCGTCATGGATTTGCATAAGAAAAAAATTCGATCAGTTAAGCTGGATTCGTATCGGATTTTGAATTACTACCTTTTTACATTGAATTAGCAGGGTCGTATTGACTAGAGTCACGATTTTTGGTGACTCGACTAGAATCGAGATATTTTCTTGTATATGAAAATGACTCGACGCGACTTGCGTCAATTTGTGTCTTGACCCTAATTCAGTGGTTCCCAACCTGTGGTACGCGTACCACTAGTGGTACGCGAAGGTCTTCCAGGTGGTACGCGAGCAGATTCTGTTTTTTTCGATCAAAGGGAGTTATTAGTTCAGGTGAGGTTGATTTTGAGTTTTTTGAAGGCGTCGTCTCCCGCTATTCCCCAGCAGTTAATTTTCCCTTATACGTGGGAATGCGAGCAAGGATTTCCATCCCNGATGACTATCAANTCGNAGAAACGAAACCGACTTNTTGCGCCCATNCATGACTTTCGATGCGCTGTAAGCAAACGTATGCCACGCATNGACAAGCTAGTNGNAAATAAACAAATGCANCCATCGCATTAAATAAATTTGACTTTTGTTGTGTGTTGTTATTTCATTACGCTGTTCTTCTTGTGACTGGTGGTGAAACAATTCCATACATCCCATCAACCCTGGCTGATAATGCNTAGTTCAGGGGTGTCAAACTCAAATTGTATCGCGGGCCTGATCGAAGTCATGAAATCGCTCGCGGGCCGGACCAGTCAACGGAATTGTAAATGTTGCCCCGTTCCATTGCTTCTCGCTGGAATACTTTATTATCAAGCATATAGAGATAANANACAGGATCGTAGGGGTTTCATTCTANCGAGTCGCAACACCATTATTTGCGAGCAATGCGATAATATGATGTTTGTCCGGTTGAATACAGTTAAGAACCGCTAAAACAATGGCATTNCCGGCGATACAAGTAGACATATTTAAGTGTTCCCTTTGCTTCANTCCAGGGGTGGNCAACCTGCGGCCGTAANAGGGAATTTGTGNGGNCGTAGNCACGCAATTCAATTAGTATGTGTTNGCNGCCGCCGACATGAAATTTGAATTTAGGAATTGACTCCCGATTTCTTGAAAGATTTNCATTNATTTTGAAATTNTCTTCGCGTTGCGCGTGATTNAATNCGANNACNTTTTTCAATTTTACTATNGTAGCACCCTTTGCAATCACAGCCCCACAATACAGATNCGAACATCAGTGGGAAATGATGCGCCTCACATGGAAATATCAGCGCGGAATCGTGTGCTCCTCAATATGCTAACAATCATGATAGGAGGTCAAGAAATAACAGCATGCTACAAAGTGACTAATACCAATTGGCCCACCCGAAGATGCGTCATAATTTATAACTTGCTCTAAATTTTCGAAAACAGCCCTACATCAACTCTATACCAGTGAATCTGATCACACGGGATGAGAAAGGATAAATATTTTGAGGGTAATATGTAAAACTACTAATATCAATGACGAAATTCGTTGGTGAATCTGAATTTTTTTCGCGCTTCGCGGGACTATGATGGCTTCATTGCTTAACATTACTAGTGACAACTCGCGATTTTGTGCGCATAATAAGCCTATCATTAAATAGATTAGTCCGGAGTTCGCCGGAAATGGACATAGACACATTAACCTGGGTATTTGGTGTCCATCAGCTCGTTCATTTCGACTATGCCCTGGAATGCGGCCGTAGGCTACACGAGTAGTCGAAATGCGGCCGTGAATGGCAAAAAGGTTGGCCACCCTTGCTTTAGTCATAATTTTCGTTAGCCCCGCGTTTGCGTTGTGATGAATACAAGATATTTAAACTGTCAACGCGGACGTTGTAATTTGGTTTATTACTGTGGATGTGATTGATGATATAATCTTTTTTCAATGTAGGCCTACTCAGAATTGCTATGCGGGCTGGATAAAATCGTCTGGCGACCCGGATCCAGCCCACGGGACGTATATTTGACATCCCTGGCTTAGTTCAAAATAATTTGTTAATACACCTCGCATAGGTCAAATACATGAGTATGACGTCATAAATGCTGGAAACGCGCGTAACTTATATAGGTGGTACGAGAGCACTGCATAAAACCTCAAAATGGTACGTGGGTGGAAAAAGGTTGGGAACCACTGCCCTAATTGTACTCGGGTTACGACTTGAAGAATAGTAAGCTTATCACATTATTGGTATTTCCCTTATTAGTACTGGTACTTGAAAAATAAGTGACGGAAATTAGTACACCATGAATGCGAGACATTCGATATCACCCAAACTGCGTTCCAAAAAAGTGGTTTGAACAAGATTTGAACTTGAAACTGAACAGTGAATACAATAACTTGTACTCGTATTCGGACTCGACCCTTTGTATTCTGACTTGACCCGGTGGTGAATTGAGAATGACTCGACTTGATTCGATTCAAAACTATGAAAGTAAGATTGACTAGGGACTCGGAACCGTGCGACTTGATTACAACCCTGTCAATTTTCTGACTTGTCGCAATAATGTTTGATTTCCAAGAAACTTTTCTAATAATTAAGCCACTACGATGTGGTAATATGTTTAGAAAAGAAAATATTTATCGAGCCTCAATGTAATCAGAACAAATATTGTTCAGTCGAACATTCAAGTACGAACCTTTCTTCTGTCTGCATTTTTCTGCAAATATTTGCCGACGTTGGGTTCGATTTCTGATGTTAGACCATCGGCAGCGCTTTCATCGGTCGACGCATTGCACGACTCCGTACTTTTCGAAGCTTGCGATGTATTCGACTCCGGTTCAGAAATATTGCAGTCCTCGATAACATGATTTGGTTCTCTGTCCTCCCCGTTTGAGAATAACAGTTTTCGGCTTACGTTTTGACTGATTTTGGTAAGTTTGTGCGAGAACACGCCGATCCCAGGAAATATTGTGCAATGAATGATGATGGCTAACGCGTTAAGTAAAACTGTTGACATTATAAAAATGTAAACGCTCGTTTTAGACGGAGGCACGTATTGATGTAAACTCTGCTGAATGATGGCTTCATCTTGACAATCATTTTTGCCGCAATATTGATATAATGAACTTGCAGCGCTTGTGAAATTGTTTATAGACAGGATAGATGCACTCGCGTCGGAATTAGGAGGTTGGTATGTTCCATAGAATATACCGTAAGTTAGTCCATTGCCAACAATCTGAAATAGAAATGGTAACGGTGTGTTTGCATATATAAAACAAATAGAGGCCGTGTTGTGTGTGAGAAGTCGTTATGTTGTTGACGAGACTACATTGCATAATTGAAATCGCTTACACTTGCAATCTTGCATGAACTTTATAGAAATATTGATTACTGAGTTTAACATCATTGCTCACTTGTTGGTTTCACGTACATCATACGAAATCTATTTTAGCTGTAGTATGGGGTAAATTGTGCTGATCTGTATGTTGAAAAAGGGGAAAGCATGATGGGAATGACAAATGTCTGTAGGATGCACTACACCTAGCCAGTAGCTTGGCTCGCTTGACACTATACACTATACATTTCTCCTGTAACATTTTCAGGGAATCCATAAATTGAATTAGAATTATTAGAGCATAAAAACTTTTCACAAATTAGACAATAATTAGAATTAGAGCAAAGAAACATTTTGCAAATTATATTAGCGGAATTTCGCACTAGTTAGTCTAATCATAGACAAATAGAATCATTTAGTTTTCCGGGTCTGGAACCGACTGTAAAGCATAGCCCCTTATTCCTAATATTAGACCACAAAAAGAATATAATACCTGGACTCCTTCATTAATGCTGTAGTATTTACTTTGAAACTGATCGAAATAATGGGCTTGATCTTGAGAAGTGGAGTACCTCGCACAATGCATTGTTAGCTTAATGATGAGCATAGAGTACGAGGGCACGAACAATGCTCTGCCAATACCGAAGAAAATCGCTCCAGGCAGGAGGACTTCCATCCCTGTGTAAAATGCGTACAGTGTGAGTAAAGCCAAGCGATCTAGTCTTCAACAGTACAAAATCCAGCTAACCATGTACAGTAGGGCTGTTCAAAAATAGCTTTTTTTCCTGAATCTTGCTGGTTACGTGATTAAATCGTCAGGTTGCCTTAAAAGAACGACGCACAACAAATTTTCATTCTTTCCAACCAATAAGCGCGGATTTCGTGCAGTTTGAAAATTTTGAATTTACCCAAAGATGCAAAAAAATTTTTCGAATTTTTCTGCCAATCCCATGAAATTGTTGCGCTGTCTTCAAAGACGATGCAAAACAAATTTGGCTCAATTCCAACCCGTAGATGCGGAGTTCTTTGAGTTTTTCGATAATAATTCTTGGATTATCCAACGATCAAGGATAATCCCCGAATTATCGAAGAATTGGAATGAATTAAAATTTGGTGTGCGTCGTTTTTTAAGGCAACCTAACGATTTAATCACGTAACCAGCAAGATTCAGGAAAAAAAGTTTATTTTTTATACAGCCCTAATGTACAGTGTACAGTACGTGAATCGGCATGGGTATGGCGATATCTCGGTAAACAACTTCATGATGGATATCTCATGTGGGCCTAGTTCGAGTATAGGTTCATTTCAGATTTGTATTTATTATCGGGTCAATACATCACGATACACGGGCAATCGGATATCGACAACATCTATGTATAGTAAGTATATATGTATGCGTCATTACATTGGGGGCTAAAGTTGGACTTGAGGCCGGTTGAGTACGCCCAAATCACTTACAGTTCGATGCAACGCATCAAACAACGTGTAATCCTGATTATTCCAGAGAGCTGCCATTATTGTCACACGCAACAATCAAACTAGTAAGTAGGCCTATATGGAGAACATGTTGACTTATCGAGCTCGTCTGCCTCATACAAACACATGTTTTTCAGTACAACTGCATGATTGCGCAATGCCCATATATATCTCCAACTATCCTACGGTTAATGCATCGATTCTGAACCGGTGTTCCACTGACTCTATGGGTTGCATGATCCAGTTTCAGGGGCTCCGTGGAGGTCAGGACACACTCAACTTTGACATATGATTTGTAATGATACGCCTCATGATTCCCTATTCTCAGACTAACTCTAAATTTGAGTTGCAATTACCTTATTTTATTCATTTAATCTCCAACTATTTTCCATAACGCAGTGTGTCTTTTCCTACATACATATTCCCGCCAGTTGATCAAAGGTTTTGAGAGTGACGACTTCTGTATATTAAGACGCTATTGTCCTGGATGACTTGGCTTTAACTTGCTTATCTATATATTACGTTTCAGTCAATTGCGTTTTTGTCATGCATGTTATTGATTTACATATGGTTGCAAAATAAATATTTTCTCTCTCTCTCTCTCTCTCTCTCCAATGCAGCTCGGCCTTGCGGTGTTTTAGGCTGATAAAAACACAATAAAGGAGCATATAGTCGATAAATAATTCATCAGTACTTCGTAATTTGTTAACAATTGCGGACAGGCGATGTTTTTACTTGCGTTTATGATAGTTTATTGACAATCGACAGCTTTATTGTTGTAATATAATTCGAGTCAAGCTTTACGCCAATAGTTGTCATGCTATCGGCCAGTACGATTGCTTGCAGTAGGAATTGTGCTCTGCAATACACATTGCATGTAAATATTAACCTCGCTTTGCACGTGTATGTGTATTTGTTTTTCACGAAGGTCGCTAAGCGTGTGGTAGCCTAGTATATCGTGCGTTTAATTTGAGTCACCGCAGCTCAACGGATATAAACATTATAATGAGTATGGATCTTTGAACCTCGCTGCACGATCGACTTTTGCAAGCCGTTGATGAGGAGTGGCGGATGCGATAGATACCCCATAACATGTATATATAGTTCTAGAGCAGGGGTGGGCAAACTACGGCCCGCGGGCCGCATGCGGCCCGCAACACCGTTCTGTGCGGCCCGCGAGAGTCTAAAGAAACTTTTTAAAAATATTTATAAAATGCGTACAAAAAAATCGAATTAATGCAGGGACTTGATTAAATTTTTCTTAGTATATTTCACCATGATAATTCTAAGACAGTGGTTCTCAAACTGGTAGGCACGCCCCCCGTGGGGGCGTGAAAGCATCTGAATGGGGGCGCGAAGCTGAGCTCAATTGAAAAACTTTACATCCAATTCGTAGTTATTGCTCTGTATTCAGTCTGAATTACATATTTTAACAGTAACCCACCATGCCATCAAACTACCCGTTAGGTTTGCTAGCATCCTGGTTGCGTTTTGTGATATTACGATAAGGGGGCGCGAAATCATTCACCATCATAAGGAGGGGGGCGTGTCTTAAAAAGTTTGAGGACCACTGATCTAAGGTAAATACTTAATATCACAGCGGGATAGCTGCAACGAGATTGATGTAATTTGGATGTGGGATTTCAGATTGGCCACTCCATTTTTAAATATTTCAGTGATGTGCTTATAAAAAATGATTCGGGCGTGTCTTCAGTAGATTTGTTGTCTGTATGCGTAGAATGGGGGTATTTATATTTTATCTACATTCTACACATAGTAGAAGCGTGTTTGAAGCTAACATGGTTATGATGCTGTCAGCATTGTGTGTCCTGGAACGGAACCAAAAGTGGAATTAGTAAATCTATGAACAGATCGCTGCTCACAGATATAAATTTCAATCCTGTTCTAAGAATCGGGCCGACCGACTTTCATCTCTATATTTTTGACAAATTGGTTATTGAGGTCCGCCAGCCTATGAAATCTCGCCACTACATGTTTCTGACGCGTGTGCGTCAAAGCAATGTTTGGCTTGTATTAAATAAGCACATATATTATCTCCATGTCCTCACTATATAATCAAATATCAATATTGCGTTTTGGCTTATAATCCCAATTTTATATAGTGCGACCCGCGAATGAATTCAGATGTTGAATGCGGCCCGCGAGCTCAAAAGTTTGCCCACCTTACATTATAAATCACTGTTCCAATTATCCACTAGTTGCTGACGATTACCCCTGACGAGTGTCAGCCGAAAATATTCGGGTTCATTTTAATATGAATATA
>ATSW01107919.1:0-19161 GCA_000444245.1 Botryllus schlosseri | reverse complement strand
GCGTAGGGCTGATGTCTTGCGAGATAACAGGGGTATGAATTCCCCAAATGATTGCACAAAGCACAAGAAAGACATGACTTCATCCTTTGATTTTGGTGACGATGCGTGTCTGAGAGCGTCAATCTTGGCTGGATCGGGTTTCACCCCGTGCTTTGTTACAATCATCCCCCAGAACGGGATTTCTTTCTGCCGGAAGATGCATTTGTCAGGATTTAGAGTCATACCAGCGGCTGCGATTTTCCGGAGAGCTGCATAGAGGGATTCGTCATGCTCTTCCTTGCTTTTCCCAGCAATTATGATGTCGTCATGGATGACATGGATGCCTGACATGTTATTGAAGATAGGGATGAGAGCTTTGGTAAGCTCGCCGGAGGCGGGTTTCGCACCCATTGTAAGCCTTCGGTAACGCATCAGGCGGTGCCCTGCGTGGAACACTGTGAGTGTGCGGGATTCTTCATCTAGTTCGAGCTGGTGGAAGGCAGACTTGAAGTCCAGCTTACTGAAGGTTTTGAAAGTTTGGCTTTGATGTCTTCGACACGTGGGATGGGTATGTTGGTTGGCTTGATGCACTTGTTTACTGCTCGCATGTCAACAGTGACCCGAATGTTGCCGTCGTCCTTTGGAGTGAGGACCACGTTTGAGACCCATGGAGCCGGGCCGTGATGCTCCTCAATAATTCCGTCTTTTTCCATTTGATTAATGGCATTGTCGAATTTTGAGCGCAGGTGATGCGGAATCGGGCGTGAGCTTTGTGCCACAGGCGGAACTTTCTTATCGGTGTAAAAGTGTACCTTGTGGTCCTTGAGAGTGCCTATCCCTCTGAAGATGCTGGGATACTGATCGGCGATATCCGACGTGAATTGATTCTTAGAAAGGGCGCGAATTGCTTTCTCGTTAGAGGATTGTTTCGGAGGGTTGAACTTGATGATTCCGAGTTCTTCGCAGAGTTTCCCACTCAGTAACGTCTCGACTTCCAGTGGTACTATGTAGAAGCGTGCCAAGCAGCTGTGCTCGTTGTAGGTTACGAATCCTTTGTAGTAGCCAACGCATTTTATAGGCTTAGAACCAAACGGCCGAATCCTCGTTTTGGTTTTTGCGTAGCGTCAGTCCTAGCTTCTTGGCTTTCCTTTCTGACATGACATTCAGGTCGGCGCCTGTGTCAGCAAAGCCAGTCAGTCGTTTTTCGGCCACGATGACCTTGACTGTGTATTTCGGTTTTGAGATGCGCCGAATAACAGGCCAGTTGTGCGGATTTGCTGGCTGGAGGGCTGACTGCTTTCTACGCGCTTTGTCTCTTGGAGGCATTCTCTTTTTGTTTTGCAATTTGTGAACCCGTTTTGATTTGGGTGATTTTCTGCGAAGATATTGATCAGGCTTCTTTGACGTTATCTTGTGTTCCGGATGAGGCTGATGATTCAATCTCCGGACACGTCTCTGCCTGGGTGGTGCTTGTGGCTCAGAGTCACTGCTAGAGGCGGAACTTGCTCTTGATGAGACCGATTTGCGTCTAGGCTCGATAGAGCTTCGATGGCTCTCTTCGGGGTCATGCTGTACGCGTTTCGTAGATCTGCAGGCCTTGGACCCCTTGAAATGGCCCTTGCGCCCGCATGCGAAGCATTCACGATCGGTTGCTCGACAATCTTGCTCCCCGTGGCATAATGGATCTGAGCATGTTCTGCATGATCCGGATGTGCGTGCCGGTTTCTTCCGGCTTTTGCTGTACTTCTTGGGCTTGACCCGCGAAATTTTCTCGCTGTCGTCGCTGTGCTCTGACATAATTTTCTGTGCTGTGTGGGCTGCTGCTTCCATTCTACGCCCATTTTCTATGAGTTCCCGCAGTTTCCATTGACTTTTGAGGGCGCTTTTACGGATGTCATTGTGTACGGTACCCACGATTATTTGATCACGGATCATGACATCTATGACGTCGCAGTTCTCATTAGCACAGCTAAATTTGCATGACATCGCCTCTTTGCGCAGGCGATGGACAAAATTGTCAAAGCTCTCACCTTGTTCCTGGTGAAGTCGATGAAACTGATAGTTTGCTAAGGTATAGTTGCGAGTTGTCTCATACCTTTCTTGCATCTTTATTACAAAGTCCTTGAATTGTAGATCGGTCCGTTCGTTTGCAGGGACCGTGGATTCATAGTCCTTTTGAAAGTTTTGAGATGAGAATTTGCCAAGGAAGAGCTTGCGCATGTTGATTTCAACCCATTTAACCTTGTCTGGTGCATCAGCAGGTGGGTCGGCGGCGATGGCATCGTATGTATAACGGAACCTACTCACGAAGTCGCAGAAAGCGTCGTGAGCGTTATTACGATGTAGTTCAGGGTCGAATTCACCAATGGACCCTTTCATAACGTAATCGGCTTGCATTTTTCGTAGTCAGGATTATAGGAGCGAGGATTAAAGTAGATACACGCGGCTGCTGCTGATCGATGATAATCCGTGTTTTCACTCGTCGCCAATAATAGGTCTCGTCCTTTGATGCTGATGAGGATTACAGACAGACTTTTCCGGCAGAAGATTTATTAGATTAGAGCTAATAATCCCAACTACATCTAAAGAAATAAACAATGCGGGAAAGCAACATTACTGTACTACTGTGAGCGCGAGCGGCGACGTATATGAGCGGTCTTCACAACACATGTTGTGAGGCAAACTTGTGACTTCGCTATAGCGAGAATCAGGATATAACAATACGCACCCTTAAAGTGGCATTGGAATGCTGGGAAAAAGCCTGTACCCATGTATAGTACGCACCCTGCATTGGCAGTACATGAATAGTTATGTTTTAGTATTTGATTTCATTCTGTTTTGCGATGTCACTGTTGAACAATCATGACATAGCGATCGCTAATCAAATGATGTTAATGTTATACGCCCAACGGCAAAGCCTGTGAGGCCAGCGATGCGATAGTTCAAGCCAGCGACGATATCTTGCGCACGAGGCCTCTTACAGATGCGATTGCTAAGGCCAACGATTATATCGTGCGCATCAGGCCTGTTGGAGATGCGGCTGTTTGGGCCAGCGACTATATCTTGCGCATATAGCCTCTTGTACATGCGATTGTTCAGGCCTGTCGTTGACGAGATAAATTACCATTAGCGAGGATTGCTGCGCGCGAGTGCAGCAATCAATGACCTAATTTCACTCGCATACACACGGCAAACCAACTCAGCAGAAGATCGCTTGCCGTTGTGCAGCGCAGACGACTCTCGCAAATTGGGAATACGTGTTACTGTGGGCATTTCATATTAATTTTAGGGGGTTCAATAATTTATGAGCCATACTTGTATTCGCTAGATGGCGTATGCTTGACGACACTTCCTGGTCTGGTCTAAGGGAATATTCTGGATATAGCTGTGACAAGGGTACAATTTGTCAATAGTAATCGGCCCACCGGACGTTCCCCCACTGTATCTACCGATCTTATTCGTGATACTACTGTGACGTATTATAATTTGCATATAAGGAAATTCGATCAATTGGAACTTCAANCAATATACTGTTTCTACCAGAGGTGGTCAGTAACGAAGTACTTCTACTTTTTGAAGTACTTGAAGTAGATTTTGCCTACTCACACTNCNTNNTAAGTAGTTANGATTTTAGACTACTTCTACTTCTACTTGACAGTTTTCAGTTTTGTAGGCAAAAATAAGCGNAGAATNCCTACTTACTTACTTACTTGTGAACCACCACTCCTACTTCTACTTGAGTAGAAATTCCGGCGTTACTTCTACTTCTACTTGAGTAGCGACGGTGACTACTTTNACCACCTCTGGTTTCTACCGTACTTCAAGATCGCGTATATTTACATCGGGAAACTTATAGGACTTTGCGGCGCTGTAAGTTNAAGGGAAGACAGCTTACACAGAATCATATAGGCAGTTCAGCGATCGCAACAATACGCGNTTCTNGCTAATTGGCAGAGCCTAACACTGANAATACGAATTATTGGGCACGATGGCTGAATGTGATGCGCGATTGAAAACAAACATGAAGAAAGGTACGATTTAAAGTTTTATTTCAATGGAGATTTTTTTCAAAACTTGCTGTAGCCATGCATAATGCGCACCCCCGATTTTAGGACAACAAATCAGTAAAATTTTGCGCATTACACATGGAAAATTACAGTACATNGACTAACGAGACAACCTCTNAAGACTTAGTTTATAATAGAATATAATCAAAACGGGACGTGTTTCATACCTTGTGACGAATGGTACACCACCATGAGTTGGTCGGTGTGCGCCGCCATTGACACGACCGGGCCCGGGATGCTGAATATGAATCGTTGCATTCCGGCCAAAGAAAACATTCGAACGAGCCTAGCGTCGGTGCAGACCGCCACCCAGCTTTCTCCTGATAAAATGTGATGCAAATTATNAAAACAGTTCGAGCGCTCGACTCAGAGTTAAGTATCAATTGAAATCATTCAAGCCCTTCACACTANGAGTTATATAGGTATCTGGAATATAGTTTCGAAACTTCCTTCTCAGCGTTAGAGTCTCTAAACATCAATCGGACGCAAAAAACATCTTGCACGAGCTTACAAACATTCATGTAACGACATTTCTGCAGCATACTATGACCACAATATGCTATTAAATAATTCTGACNAAGTCTGACGAGTTATTTTCTAGGCGGCAGCAAAAAGATACATCTATTTTGCCCAGCCTTCATTAGTACCAGTCGTTNGATCGGTGAGGAATCAATAAAACAAAAGGCACAGTGACCATTTCTGTATAACGGAGACATAGATAGCGAAATACATAAAATNNAGTCCACCTATCGTAATAGCTTTGATCTCTTCGCCGTCAGGCATGTAAATGTTCCACTCTTTATTCCCTTCCCAAGTTGCATAGTACGTAACGGTCAGTTTACTATAAGAGACAGAAAGCAGTATGGTACGGAATCGAATCAAAATATCGAAGCGGGCACACAAACCTCGGCACATCTTCCAGCGATTCGGCCGCAAACGCGACTGCGTTCATCGACAAGTCTGCCAGAGTATGGTACGACCCNCCCTCGGGCGACTCGTTGTTGAAGTGCAAGGCGTAATGGTGCTGCTTGTCGTGAAATTCAACGTCGATAGCGCTTTCCGTCTCGTCNGTATACGAACGAATAACACCGACTGAGTTCCACACCTGTAACACAACCGGTGGTGATATACCGATATAGCAGCACATAGGACCAGAGGCGGTCAGAGTAATCATCATTGGTACTGAGTATCGACATATATATTTCTACTCGNGTACATCTCCAAGTACTCAAGCAGAAGAANTATCATCGTAAATTTCNATTNGANTGCAGGTAATGATTTCCAACCAAGTATTNCAGAGANGGTCAAAGTAATCATCATTGGTACTCAGTNAAAGTAGAATCCAATGTAAATTTTTAGGCCTGGTTTAGCTTAGGAAATCGAAAACTGTCAAGTAGAAGTTAGTAGAGTGCTTGTGAAAAATAGAAGTACTCCTTCACCAGCCACATCTACATACGACAGNACCCAGACTCACCATAAATCGATGCGACAAATGCTCCGGCGTCGCGCTAGACTGAAAAGGGGGTTGCATGGGAGTGGGGGCCGGTCCTTCGTAAACTCGTTTGGGGTCCTGAGCGGGTTTGTCGCCCAGCAATTCCGAAACCGATGACGTGGCGTCGTCTTCTTGTAGTTTGGCGATAGTAGGGATCGTGGGTGGGGCCAAATCGTCGTTAGCTGCCAGTAATTGATTTGTGCTTGGGATATCTGTCGATGGAAACAGGAACTAGATGTAGTGANCCAGCGATGGTATAGATAACTAACCTACGGATAGATACGCAACTCTCGTCGNTAAGCTTGGTCAAGAAGTGTCTTTTACTGCTGAGCAATCTAAAAGCAGGGTAGTCGGTAGTGCTATAGCTGGCGACCTGGAAGCTAGCAGCTAATATAACAGGTCTTAATCGAAAGCTAGTTTCGCACTGATTCCGAAAATACAAATTAAAATCCGGTCAGGGCAATGCAACCACCCCAAAACAGTCCTCAAAGTCTGAAAATAGGCACNGTTCCAACAATAGAGGCACCACAACACAATGACCATTGTGCATGTTCGGCACAATGCAGATTTTCAGACTGTTTCGGGTCACCAGCTATAGGACTACCAATTATGCTGCTTTATGATTGACCAAGCNTAACGTAAGGAGTAGCTTATCTATCTATAGGTTAGTAATCTGTAATAATAGATTGACAATTTGTCATAATTCCGTCATGAATTGCATGNTGGCAGATGACTTTGTGTCTTCCAGTCTGCTTTCCTATCAGCTATTTGACATGTGAAATAATCCAGGCATCTGTGATGTCACATTGGTATTAATAAAAAATGACATNATCACTGTTTGTGCAGATGACTCGAGCGTGACAGAAANATAACTGTTTCTGCCACAAGCGGCATAAGTGTCAGATTNCTGGGCAGGGTCTGCCAATTATATAATAATTTTACATCTCAATTCTAGAATGTAAAAAGTTGGATGCTTGTCCGTTGATTAGAAGTGAAACATCAAAAGTTTAAACTTTTCAAACAGAATGAGTTAGGTTTCGACGGTACAATTTAGCAACATTTGGCAGTAGAATTACACTTCAATAAAATCCTAAATAACAAAAAGGCAGCATCATATGNNNTTTCCAATATACTTGCTTTTGAGTTGTCGTAATTACATTTTTGGGTGATTTTGATTTTTAAAGATTCACTGCTCAGCAAAGTTTGTTTTGAAATTGTGTCAAGTGTAAAAAGGATGAGAACCATTGCTCTATGTCATGTGAGGAGAATGGAAACCAAGGCTGGAGAAATAGCATCCGAGATGTAAATAACAGCAGGGCAGCTTATTCAGATTGCACTCATGCCAGACCTGAAACCACAAAATGAGTCATAATCACTATGTTTATTGCCCTGAAAACATTGCTACAATGAACTGATCAAATACAGAGGATAATCAATCACCACCACAGGCTNCAACTCCTTACGCCATTGCACAAGATAGTTTTTGACTACCGCAATCAATTTTACAGTGGAAAAAGCCCCCATTAATAATGCAACAACTGACAACCCGCGCAGTTAGTGGTGCAATCGGAAATCTGTGACATATCCGGCTTCATGAACAAAAGTATATTAATAATTCAAGAGATCAAGTGCAGCCACGCGCAACAAGCGGTTCAATGAAACTAAATAACAAAAATTTCCAAAACAGCAGCCGGCCGGTGGAAATATCTTATCGATATAATTGAATGCATGGTACAATGCACGCTATGGCGAAACGTACCCGGGCGTTGGTGAATGAATTGTTGACGAAAGTNCTAGTCACAATGGCAAACAGCAGANAACATGAGTGAAATTGAATAGGCATTGTTTTTAATGAACACAACAGCGCCTGGGGAAGTCAAATTTCGATTATCAATGTCAGACATCAATTCACATGCCAAGATGAAGATATATTGCCAAGTTTTATAAATATATCTTACTTCTACAATATGACAATCACAGATGAGCCGACTCANGATAACGTATGTCGTTAAAAAGTGAAAGCAAATGCTATTTGTATTTCGCGCTATTCANGTGGCAATTAATTGAGGCGCTACTACCATAAACCAAGTGTATGAAGNGGAATTTATAGACAGCGAAATAAGCTGACACAGAAAGGCCAAAAGTACATGGAACAACCCTTACCGAAATCATCATCGAATGGATTTTCTTGCGGCGCATCTGGTGCAGGTTCTGCATTCGGCTGTGTATGTTATAAAATGAGCATTATTTATAGAAATCAAAATAACACAAATTAAACTATTCCGAGTTTGATCTATTGCATATGCTTCCACAAAAATTCATAGCTGATGCAAATCGAATAGAAGACACACTAATAAGCAGACAGAGTGGCATTTCAAATGACATCAATATTTNTAAACAAAACTCCAACGAAAAAACAAAAGGATGGTCCACCATACCTAGTTGAGCCTATGAGAGGGAGACTAGTGCGACCATTGATAGATTCCGCATGTTTGAATTTTTAAAGCATCAAAGTTGATCAAGCATCGTGCTTAAATCACCCTGGAGATAGCTATCGGGTAATTAACATTTTGTCATCAAGCATACAATACATCATTAGTAGGACGGATATTTATATTTATGTTAATATATCTGGATTTCAAGATCCGTAAACGATCTCGAGCTCAGCCTTAATGCATACAGAGTATAAATCACCTGGCTTGGCTGGCTGGTATTACTTTCAACGGCATCATTGTCGAAGAATTCATCCAACTTTCCATCCTCATTTTCAAATAGCGCTTCCAAATCGTCGGGAACCGATTTCTACAGAGCAAAACATCTTTCAGATGTTAGCTTACACAACACCCATGTTAGACACTGTCAGCACGAGTGTCCGTTTAGTCAACCTGTACTGGGTTTGCAGGAACTGCGTTTTGAAGCAAACCGACTTGTCCTTTGACGTTAGTAATCGCTAGCGTATTGTCTTCTTTTGGATTCCAAACTACGGAGCATATGCTCGCCTTTGAGCTGTGTTGCAATCTGTAAGAAAGAAATAAGCGGCATTGTATTTTTAGCGGTTTATCACGTTAGGTTATAAAAATACGCTAAAAATACATGGACAAAACAATTTCGAACTAGTAATCGTGTCTGAAACAGGCCATTGACTCATTTTGGTAGGTTTACTGATGACCAAATGATCAAGCATATTGCATCGCAGTACACACTGATATGACTAATAAATAAATTAGGGGAATTATCAATACCGCAGGTCAAAATGATACTTTTTAGACAAGTGACTTGACACAAATCCTAAGTACAACTACAAAATGTGCTCTTGAAAAGTTTATTAACACCATGTCTGTAACGATTACCTTAGAATAGCATTAGGCATTGGGATGCGTCATAGCCCCGAGCCTTTTTATAAAACACCAAAGAAAGATCAGGTGACTCCATGCGCAAGAAGCAGTCTTAATTCATAGTTGACGAAATAATGATAAATAAAGAAGTCAGATCTTTAACAATGATCTATTATGTTGCAACTACCATGTTGCTGTACAGGCTGATGTCATACTCAGTTATTATTCATATCCTAAATCTGTCGACGCAAGAGTAAAGCAGCCAATCCTGGTCATTAATATTCACAATCTGTCTAAAAAGGGATCAGCTTGTAATTCGCTGATGTCATGCTTATTTTTTGAGTGACAATACAATTGACTTAGAGAGGAGTACATCATGTAAAACACTGCTAATTCTTAAGAATTTTCGCAAGGTCAACAGGTGAATATCGTAAGCAAACAAAGAAACACCAAAACCCGCAACAGACATGGTTTATTGGTATCGCCACATTTATTCTTCCCAATCAATACAGAGTAGTGTTTCATAATAGGGAATCAAGTCTGGAGGAAAGAGGCATGGTATTCCCCTTTGAGCAAAGTTAACTTTGTAAAACAATTGCGAGTTCCAGATTATGATTGAAGCTGGATAAACAAATGCCATACGCCGAAAGTGTTAAGTCAAGTCACCATTTATTGACAAACACAATGCGGTCAATTGTAACCAAGTGCATCCGCTAATAAAACAAACACTTTAGATATTTATAATTCATGATTTTCCAGCTCTAATTATCAACATTTCTGCAATGCTAGCTAGCAAGTGACAAGTAGATTCAGTACAAAAATTGGGGGTATTCGTAAGAGAAAGTAGGGTTGGTGGCCTGTTGGTGGGATATTACCGGTTATATGCCAAAAATTGTTTGTTCGTTATGTTGTACATATGTGCAGCCAGTGCAGGTAATAGAGTAGAAACAGTGGGGTGTTGGCGATAAACGATGAGGTTTCTTTGCCGATAACGAAAATTCTGACAANAAAGTAACGACTTCATCGTCTGTCTCTTTACTTATACAGCAAGTCAACAACACTTATGGATTTGCATCAATTTTAGGTGTGGATTCGTGATAATAGCTGGGCACTTNAGACCATACATCATACATCATATCATATTCATAGAAATTTGCTCTGAAATTACACCTTACCATTGTCAAGATGTCAACCATTTTTGATTAGCAATGACGGAGAATTAGCAATTCCAAAAGTTATCCTAGTACCTAGCCAAGGGATACTCAAGAAAATACTCATAGTACATAACGCACATTGTTCAAAACTTACAAAATCATCGTACTGGAATCCTGCCTTAAACTAAATAGCAGCATTCATTGTGTTCATTTGTAGTTATAAGTGAATTGGTTTATACGTGTACTTGCAGAATTTCGAAGAATTACTTCAACTTTCGTTCAGGTCCAACACGGTACGGTACTATCGATAGTAATTTCGGATTTTTCCGGTAAAGACAAAGTTTAACAGTAAAATTGAACATAATTTGCTGTAACAAAATGACATCAGAATTGTTCTTTACAATGTTTAGATGCTGTTTACAAAGTAGCTTTTAGTGAACTACTGTATTAAGGCAGCACAAAAACGATTAGTTACATGCAGGTAGTGTTATATCCTGATTCTCGCTACAGCGAATTCACAAGTTTTGCCTCACAACATGTGTTGTGAAGACTGCTCATATATGCTGCCGCCTGCGCTCACAGTAGTGCAGTAATGTTGCTTTCTCGCATTGCTTCTTTCCTCAGATGTAGTTAGGATTATTAGCTTTAATCTAATAAATCTTCTGCTGGAATAGTCTGTCTGAAATCTCTCATCAGCATCAGAGGACGAGACTTATTATTGGCGACGAGTGAAAAACACGGATTATCATCGATCAGAAGCAGCCGCGTGTATCTACTCTAATCCTCGCTCCTATAATCCTGACTACGAAAAATGCAAGCCAATTACGTAATGAAAGGGTCCATTGGCGAATTCGACCCTGAATTACATCGTAATAACGCTCATGACGCCTTCTGCGACTTCGTGAGTAGGTTCCGTTATGAATACGATGCCATCGCCGCCGACCCACCTACCGACGCAGAGGACAAGGCTAAGTGGGTTGAAATCAACATGCGCAAGCTTTTCCTCGGCAAATTCTCATCTCGAAGCTTTCAAAAGGACTATGAATCCACGGTCCCTGCAAATGAACGGGCCAATCTTCAATTCAAGGACTTCGTAATAAAAATGCAGGAAAGGTATGAGACAACTCGCAACTATACCTTAGCAAACTATCAGTTTCATCGACTTCACCAGGAACAAGGTGAGAGCTTTGACAATTTCGTCCATCGTCTCCGCAAAGAGGCGATGTCATGCAAATTTAGCTGTGCTAATGCCAATTGCGATGTCATAGATGTCATGATTCGTGATCAAATAATCGTGGGTACCGTACACAATGATATCCGTAAAAGCGCCCTCAAAAGCCAATGGAAACTGCGGGAACTCGTAGAAAATGGGCGTAGAATGGAAGCAGCAGCCCACACAGCGCAGAAAATTCAGTCAGAGCACAGCGACGACAGCGAGAAAATCTCGCGGGTCAAGCCCAAGAAGTACAGCAAAAGCCGGAAGAAACCGGCACGCACATCCGGATCATGCAGAACATGCTCAGATCCATCATGCCACGGGGAACAAGATTGTCGAGCAACCGATCGTGAATGCTTCGCATGCGGGCGCAACGGCCATTTCAAGGGGTCCAAGGCCTGCAGATCTACGAAACGCGTACAGCATGACCCCGAAGAGAGCCATCGAAGCTCTATCGAGCCTAGACGCAAATCGATCTCATCGAGAGAAAGTTCCGCCTCTAGCAGTGACTCAGAGTCACAAGCACCACCCAGGCAAAGACGTGTCCGGAGATTGCACCGTCAGCCTCAACCGGAACACAAGAAAATGTTAAAGAAGCCTGATCAATATCTTCGCAGCAAACCACCCAAATCAAAACGGGTTCACAAAGTGCAGAATAAAAAGAGAATGCCTCCAAGAGACTCTCGTCACAAAGCGCGTAGAAAACAGTCAGCCCTCCAGCCAGCAAATCCGCACAACTGGGCTGTTATTCGGCGCATCTCAAAACCAAAATACACAGTCAAGGTCATTGTGGCTGAAAAACGACTGACTGGCTTTGCCGACACAGGCGCCGACCTGAATGTCATGTCAGAAAGGAAAGCCGAGAAGCTAGGACTGACGCTACGCAAAACCAAAACGAGGATTCGGCCATTTGGTTCTAAGCCAATAAAATGCGTTGGCTACTACAAAGGGTTCGTCACCTACAACGACCACAGTTGCTTGACACGCTTCTACATAGTACCACTGGAAGTCGAGACGTTACTAAGTGGGAAACTCTGCGAGGAACTCGGAATCATCAAGTTCCATCCTCCGAAACAATCCTCTAACGAGAAGGCAATTCGCGCCCTTTCTAAGAATCAGTTCACGTCGGATATTGTCGATCGGTATCCCAGCATCTTCAGAGGGATAGGCACTCTCAAGGGCCACAAGGTACACTTTTACACCGATAAGAAAGTTCCGCCTGTTGCACAAAGCTCACGCCCGATTCCGCATCACCTGCGCTCAAAATTCGACAATGCCATTAATCAAATGGAAAAAGACGGAATTATTGAGGAGCATCACGGCCCGGCGCCATGGGTCTCAAACGTAGTCCTCACTCCAAAGGATGACGGCAACATTCGGGTCACTGTTGACATGCGAGAAGTAAACAAGTGCATCAAGCCAACCAACATACCCATCCCACGTGTCGAAGACATCAAAGCCAAACTTTCAGGTTGCAAAACCTTCAGCAAGCTGGACTTCAAGTCTGCCTTCCACCAGCTCGAACTAGACGAAGAATCCCGCACACTCACAGTGTTCCACGCAGGGCACCGCCTGATGCGTTACCGAAGGCTTACAATGGGTGCGAAACCCGCCTCCGGCGAGCTTACCAAAGCTCTCATCCCTATCTTCAATAACATGTCAGGTATCCATGTCATCCATGACGACATCATAATTGCTGGGAAAAGCAAGGAAGAGCATGATGAATCCCTCTATGCAGCTCTCCGGAAAATCGAAGCCGCTGGTATGACTCTAAATCCTGACAAATGCATCTTCAGGCAGAAAGAAATCCCATTCTGGGGGATGATTGTAACAAAGCACGGGGTGAAACCCGATCCAGCCAAGATTGACGCTCTCAGACACGCATCGCCACCAAAATCAAAGGATGAAGTCATGTCTTTCTTGTGCTTTGTGCAATCATTTGGGGAATTCATACCCCTGTTATCTCGCAAGACATCAGCCCTACGCCAGCTCACAAAGAAGCACAAAGAGTTCAGATGGTCAGACAAATGCAAGAAGGAATTCAACGACCTCCGACAGTGCCTGCAGGAAGACGCTCTCCTGCGCTACTTTGACACACATCTGAGCACGTATATTTTTGTGGATGCTCATGTATCAGGAATATCAGCAATTCTTGCCCAAGGCAACAGCTCTTCTGACTGCAAACCGATCACGTTTGCTAGTCGAGCCACAAGACAAGAGGAACAACGTTACCCACAGCTAGACCTGGAGGCCACCGCCATCGATTTCGGCCTCAGACGCTTCCGCAATTTCATTGTGGGCGGTCCTCAAGTACATGTCATAACGGACCATAAGCCTCTTGTCAGCATCTTCAGTAACACGCGAAAAGGATCGATCCGGACGGATAGAATCAGACTCCGTCATCAAGATATCCCATTTGAGGTCATATGGGAGGCAGGAAAACATAACCCAGCCGACTACCTCTCCCGCCATGCGCAGCCACTGGATCAAGTTCCCTCGTCGTGGCAGGATGAAGCTAATGAACTCGAGCGCACAGTGTTCTGGCTCCGCCATAGCCCATACACAGAAGCTATATCTTTGGACAATATTCGGGAGGAAACCAGAAATGACCGAGTGCTCCGCAAGCTCACTAAATACATCAGAAAGGGTTACATACCCAAATCAGAGCCGACTCTCCAGCCCTATCGCAAATTCCAGGATCAGCTCACCCTGTCAAAAGGCTTTGTCCTGAAACAGGACAAAATCATACTGCCTGAATCACTGTGGAGCAAAGCCATAGATAAGGCCCACCAAGGCCATCACCCGGGTATAACGATACTGAAAGCCCGTATCCGAGAACATTTTTGGATGCCAAACCTCAACAAAATGGCTGAAAATAAGGTGAAACAATGTAAGATGTGCCAGCTCTTCACCAACCCAGGGTCGAAACAGCCGCAAAAGATCCTGACACCACCCGAGCGCCCCTGGGAACAAGTCAGTGTCGATCTTTTTGGCCCAATGCCAGATGGCAGACACATTGTGGTGGTTCAAGATATGATGACTCGATTTCCCGATGCCAAAATACTGAAAAGTACTGCAGCGAGATATGTCATTCCCGCAATGATTGACATCTACAGACAATATGGACGGCCAGAATCGCATAAAACTGACAACGGCCCACCGTTCAATGGACTCGAATTCAAGGAATTCTCAGAGTCGTACGGTATTAAACACAAGACTGCCTACCCCCGCCATCCGCAAGCCAATCCAGTTGAAACCTTCATGAAAATTCTCGGAAAATCGATGAAGATCTGTCATGAACAGGGGCAAAACAAACAGGAAGCCTTAAATCAACTACTCAGCAGCTACCGGTCATCACCACAAGCCGCAACCGGCCAATCCCCGGGTAACCTGATGTTTCACGGGGGCTACCGACAAGAATTCCCTGAGAAAATCTTGACAACGCAGGATGTTATGGCGGCCAGAGAACTAGACACAGAAACTAAGATCACCCGTCAAACATTCGTAAATAGCTCAGTCCGTCGGCAACCATCAAGCATTGAAAAAGGTGACTACGTCATAATCAGAAACTACAACAAGAGGAAATTTGAACCGATTTTTGGACCAGAAGAGTACGAGGTAGTTGCTGTGCTTGATGATGGTGTGAAACTGCGAAAATTAATTGATGGGAGACACACCACCCGTCACATGAACGACGTCAAAGTTGTAACGTACCCAAGTGACAGAAGTCATGAACAATTGGTCAAGCAAAGGAATTTATACAATGATGACTGGGACTTCGAAATGACACAAACCATTGACAATACGGACTATCCTGCAGCCGAACCTCTACAACACGAGGAGGACGACACGCCTCACGTACAGGAGAATGCCTCCAACACGCTACCGAGAATGTTGAGTCGCCTAGCGGACTATAACTCACCTGGCTACTCCGAACTCGGCCTGTGAACTTTTCGAAATCCCAAAAGGGGGGATTGTTGTTATATCCTGATTCTCGCTACAGCGAATTCACAAGTTTTGCCTCACAACATGTGTTGTGAAGACTGCTCATATATGCTGCCGCCTGCGCTCACAGTAGTGCAGTAATGTTGCTTTCTCGCATTGCTTCTTTCCTCAGATGTAGTTAGGATTATTAGCTTTAATCTAATAAATCTTCTGCTGGAATAGTCTGTCTGAAATCTCTCATCAGCATCAGAGGACGAGACTTATTAGGTAGTAGGCCCTATCAAGCAATAACAAGCCTTCTATTCCTTGTCACCAGACCAGCAAGACATGTCCAATATCCCCTAATGCAGTATTATGACATTGGTTTTGCGGCTCTCCGCAAATTAGTGACTAGTTTCACGACGCGTCCTTCACAACAGCTTGCGCGTTATTCAACTATGTACCGAAAGGAAATGAGTACATACGTTTGCAAACACTCTTGTGTTTCTGTGTCCCAAATGCAAATAAAACCATCAACAGTGGCTCCGGCAAGGAAGCGACCACAAGGAGAGTAATTGCAACAGTTGAATGGCTAAAAAGAATATATATATTTATTACAATAATCCAAACGTACAAAATACACCAACAATCGTGATCCACTCGAGGTATTACCTTGCTGGGAGTTTGAAAGGAGTGTGTCAGAATCCATGTATCTCTCGAATAAACATTTATGCAATTGCCGCTTGGAACTGCAATATCCTCGCCAGTCGCTGGCCGCCATGACATCCTGAATATATTGAGCCATTTTAAAATTATGGAAACACCCTGAAATGTACATCGTTGACAAGGAAGAAAAATAATAACACAAATTCTGTAATTATTTTCCTGTCAGATGCGAGCATGCATAAGATGCAGGTAAACTTTCTGGTGACATTCTCCGATGCACAGATATAAATTTTGCTGCTCAAGTGGACGGACTGAAATCAAAAGTCGAAAAACATTTGATTTGAACCCTTTTGAGATAACCAAATTCTGTGAATGTGGTATACAAAGGCATGACATAGCATTCTCAAATCATATATCGTGGTTAGGTCACTAAAGGTAAACAGTTCAATAGCAAGGAAATGCCACCGGTGAGCAAGCAGGATATATCATACTAGTCACTTCACTTCAAGGTAGAAATAAAAATGTAATATAATAGTAAGCACACATTCAATGACTAGAAACTGCAAGTAATACATGTTTTCGATGATTATGGTAGCTTGTTTTTATGTTGTATAACAAATCTTCTCAGTTATCGTGATAACAGATTCTAGTGATCTGCCAAAGCAACAGGCGACATCGATGCCAAGAAATTCTAAAGAAAAATGTGCATAATATCTCACCTACATAGAGATTCGGAATTGCCAATATCATTAGACGGTTTCACAATGCCAATGGTTTCAACCACAGACTGAAAGGAAACATATCAAATTTCACACCAAACCAACGTCACAACATAATTATAGATACTAACGGAGTCCATTAGATTCCATAAGCGAAAATTTCCGTCACAGCTGGTCGTAGCCTGAGAAAGAGAACAATTAATTTAGGAATAACACAACGTTTAAAACATACAGCACATACCAGGTACTCATTAACAGGATCAATGGCCACAGATAGGATAGGGGCTTTGTGACCGACAAAATCTTTCTGTTCATTTGTATCCAAATCGACAAGTTTCGCTGTGAAATCGCTGGAAAGTAATTCAAGCGTATAAACCAAACACAACACCTCCAGAAGGAAATTCTCCCAAATGCATTATGTGTATCTAATCACCATAACGAAAGACAGGTATTGTTTTGACAGTAAGGAAGATCAGCAAGTCTATAATATATTCCAAAATCGGAGGAACAGCATGCAATAACCTATCAACCATTATAATACTAGGCATGTTATAATGCAGACCTAAAGTTTATTGAAAGTATCTGTATCTGTAGTAACAAAATAAACATGAACATACCACCTTCTTCACCTTCATGAAGACATAGATTTGGAATTATATGATTTTGCCACCAGGGAAAATAGCTACCGGTATCTATCAATTGCATCGTCTGATCACAGCAAATACAACCATGACAAAAGCTCAAAAACCATGATAGGATCAATACCTTGAACCAGCAGCTATCAAGTTTTGAGATTCAGACAGTGCTACATGGGTAGGGTTTGCAGTGAATCTGAATAATACGCCACTGTGAGAACTGTCCGATAACGAGTATTCGTCAACGGCATTATTGTCCGACGCCACATAGACAGATTCATCCTGTAACACCCAGAAAATATCATTAGAAATTTAGGCACAGGAATGATAATGTCTACATACTTTCACAACAAGACCATAAATGGTTTCACCGACTTTGATGGTCTTGGGAGTTGAAGTCTCCTTCAAATTAGACCATGTTTTGATATTACCATCTGCGCCAGCCGTGAAAAAGGTGCTGAAATAGTTAATTTACTAATTCAGCAATAGGAATTTTGTATCACGGCAAGATGTCTGGTAAATAATATATTGGACCATATATATTTCTCTACAGGCAATGCTTTCTTGGGCAAAAACATAATATTCGAAATATCAATTGCAGTTCGATGGACAAAAATAAAATTAGTTCCACACAGAATCCGAATACTATTTCCATTTGTCATTGCAAACACGTTCTATCAGGACACCCAAGCCTTTAATTGGCTCAGACACAGCCAGTAGCCCCCATCATCACAGCAAAAAAGCTGTGAAGTATCTACAACGAGTCATGTGAGATTTATCGCCTAATGATCCTATGGAAAATCATCGTTGCTCAATACTTTCGTATTAGAATAACGTTGAATATCAGCCAATATAACGTACCAACAAGATACAAAATTATCTATTGGAAATAATATGTATCTATATGTGTGACTAGTCAGGTGGGTTTGGGTTCGTATGACAGAATATACATTGCGATGTTTCTGGTCCGAAGAAATGTCCATGGTCAATTCAACCCTCTCTAATCTCCGAGATGAAGACGCTCAACATCCACACACAAACATCGATATTAATACAATAGCTAATAATATGAAATCTTACTCTCCAGGTGCATTAAAACATACATCTGCTATTCCATCTCCGTTTGCATCCCAGATGGATAAATTCTCCAATGCCATCACATTAACAATCGACTCCCTGTGCTAATAATAATAAATTCTAGCAAACTCGGCAATATATTACATCTGCAATAAAATCATAATAACGTCAAAGCAAAAATTTCAAATTATAGGACCACGCGTTTCTACAGATCTACACCAATGCGGTCGGACAGAAATGATTCTAAAAGGAAAAAGAAATAGTATAACGCTATAATTCTAAAAGACCGCAACAATAACATGTCTGGACTTGATTGAAAGCATAGCATACACGATGTCAATCAAATTTAACTGGACTAAATAATATGGAATGCAAATAAGGCTGAGGGCTGACACCGATTTATATCATTGGAAAAGGGGAGATCATAGTAAATTGCTAATTATGTCATTGGTGGAGTAGAATTAGCTTACTGTAACCTAAATTTAGTTACATAGATTGTACCAATTCCCACCAGAAAACAACTGAAACAAGACGAACTACAATATATTTAAAAATGATATTGGAGGATTTGTTATCGCATACTTATCACAATATCAGCAATTCATTTCCGTGAAATGTTTTCACGTTCAGTAAGGAAAATCCAGTTATTTCGCGGGTTAGTGCCTGTGGTAAGTAATGAATGTCACTAAATCGAATCAGTTGCCAATAAGTTGCGATGCACTAGTACAGCATAGTTAGCGGATCTTAGAGTGGATGATATATAACCTGAATATACAAAATATTTGCCCCCACACCATGCATAATCTTGTTCGAAGATTCGATTGAATGTTGGGAGAGACATTTGGGTTACTGATTGCACAGTATTTCAGTTGGCAGTGCAGCACAATATTCTGCAGG
>ATSW01107903.1:0-13349 GCA_000444245.1 Botryllus schlosseri | reverse complement strand
CATCAACTAAACCAAACTAAGTTGAGGAAGCGAGCCTAGTCAAGAGATAGGCTTGCTGCTCTAGATATGGTCTTACTATATCAAAATATCTCATAAACAACAATGTGGTGAGTGACATGACAGAAGTGCGTAAAAACAGAATACGATAATATCATTAAACGTAAAACTAGAACTTCTGAGGATTAATTTCGATTTTAGGTGGTAGAAACTAAAATTCTCGTTGATAATATAACTCATACTGTATCGAAAGGGTCGTATATTTTCAGTAGGCCTACCTGAAAGAATGGTCTTTCACCAGTCTAATCTAATTATTATGCCCAGCCCTCTTCGCGGGTTCTTTTTATCAAACTGCCACCCAAGACTATTTGCGAGCCGCAGGAAATAATACGTAGTGAAATTTTGCGACCATAAGCTTTTAGTGTGATTGAAGGTGATTTGGTTGCAGCCATCTTCCTGTTTTGGGGAGTTTATGTCACCGACATGCTGGTGAACCATACGCGTGCGATGTGCGGTACGATCCGACCCGCCAATTCTGTACAGAATTGACCAGATATTCTACTGGCAAATGGCGTTTGTTTCAATAGCAGATGCCCAAATTTCTATCCGCCAATAGACTCGTTATTTGGATGAGATCGCGTCGAAATTTCTATAATCCGATTAGACATAACCGTAAATACCCGTCACGCCGCGTGATGTCACGTCAGCTACTAGCTGGTATTAGTAATTCTTATTTCTGTGGGTTACAGCGGGACGGTCAAATTAACCGACTTGTCGTGCCGTTGCCGCGCGCTTTATATGGTGAAATACGGAAAGCCTCACCGATTAGCAAGCGGTTTTCCGACAGTTTGTCACGGAAATTCTATTTGTGAAAACGGGTCTTAAAGCGGTAGGCAAATGAAGTGATGAATGGTCCGCGCAGAAATAATTAGGAATGGTCTGTGCCCCGGTTCTTGCTAACGCGAACTGTTATAGAAGGTTCGACTCGAATACGAACGTGTGACCACTGTGACGTCACGTGATGAAACCATGCTAATACGAACACAAATCACTTTTTCGCCTTCGTGAATTTGCGCCCCTGTCTGTACAAGATATTGCCGGATTTGTAGTGATTAATCAGAGCACGCTTGGTGTAATTGTAAAGATGTGACTCGTAACAAAGTAAGGTAGATGTTCCTCTGCGGTGTTTACAATGTATTTCGCGTTGACGCGGTGTCCGGTGTTGAAGCTTGCATTTTTAATCTCCAATTATAACAGTATACGACCAACTGAGTATGTGCGCTTGATGATTTAAACCGNTCTTGTGTGTGTCAGTCTCTGTTTCTGACTGCTNCACANGGTATNAAGTATGAANCGATTGCATNNCATTCTTTGNTTCATTGNTCANCNTGAGGTANAATACGGCTTTAACATTCAAGATTACTAATATTTGNAGTATATANTTATGTGTTTTGAAAACGCGAGATTTTACGTCCCGTCCNTTACAACCTTGACTTTGCNGTGCGTATTGTTATAGTCAGCGCTTTCCGCCGATTTTCTGTCTGTGAATGCAAGTCTCACGCACACGCAACAGTCACCAGGCAAAAGTTAGAAAATGCNATTACTCACTCGCNAGATCCTTCTGTCATTACTCATCATATCGTCGAGTTATNCCAGCGCTCTCTCGAGAAAGACAATACTTGGAGGTGTTAATGCGACACTGCTTTATACACTTCCTCCTATCGCCCGCATTACACAGCCGTCTTGCGCGCTGCTTGCTGAATAATGTTAATAAGATTGGTAGTGATGCGGTATGGTATTTTATTGCACGCCTTTAGCCGGCTGCGTTAGTGATCGATTTGTTGAGTAAATCGCGCGGTGTCTTTGTAGTTTTAGAGGTACTTATGGACATGTTCATGTTTTCTAAACGTGTCGCAATCAGGTCGTGGTGTCGTTAAATCCTAAGGCGAGCTTGTAGCTTTTAGGTTCTCTTGTACAACACTTTTGACATCCCCAGCGCCGTGATATCGCGACCCGCATTCAAACAATCATTATGTTTCTGCGTCGAGATTCATGATTTGAAATTTTGAATGCGCGTGTCACACTTTGTCATTTGAAGTTCCATTCGAGCTATGCAAATTAGCCGTATCCTACACTGTGTTTTGTAACAATGCTGCGCCCTGAGTAGCATCGAATATGTTTATGCAGGANGTGCGATTGCGCAAAAAGGTACGAAATTTGCGCTTGGTTCAGNGCGGGCGCGCGTTTCTTTGTGATTCGCTTTGAATCGTTGGATGGTAATTAACTGTNGTTTTGATTTCAGAAAGGACAGTCATCCAGCAACGCCAACAGNACTAACAGTATGATGATCAATAAGCAACTCACAAATTACGGCAACTCATGTGAGTATCTAGTTGCGTTGATTGTGCTGCATAATTATAGATTTTACCAGATACCAAACTTGTGGTGCTTTAAATTATATTTCGACTCAGTGTTCAGCACAGTTAGCAGTCGAACAGGCTATTCAATGCTGCGTTTTAACTGGCCGATTCATATTCTGACTNATGACCATCTTAATTTCCGTTTGATCGCGTTGTGTATCTGAACTCTTTGCAAATTTCCAACGCCTGTCGACTGATTGCATGACATATATATGTATGCAGTTAAGCTCATACTTTTTGTGCTTCTTAGTGCCGACCACCACCACGCCATTCTTCGCACCCGACGGACGAGTCCACGGCCTGCCCGTGAGACCAGGACCAGCGTTTCGACCCAACTCGGTGCGTACCCACGTCATATTTTCCGGGGTTCCAGTTTTACTCGGTGTTTGAACTGAAAGTTGACTCATATTCATTTTACAGACTTACGAAACTGGCAGTAGAGTTTCGGACTCCACAGATGGCAGGTTTTCAAGGTAAGTCACGTTTTGGTGAATAGGGGTGATCTGTTGCATAGCTTTGATGCATTGGTTAGTGTCGACTTTCTCATGCATTCAATCAGGATTTGGATCAGGAGAAATTGTAATACATCTGGACAAGCTAGCTTCTGTACCATGGCAGCTGACTTTATTTTTCAAAAATTGCACGTTTGTATTGCCATTAGCCACTTTGCCTTAGTCTGAAAAGATGCAAATTACTCACCTCCGATTAACTGCTAAAATATGCATCCCTCAACCAAATCAACTTTTTGTAACAATTTACTGGACTACGTTGGCCACCTCAGAATTTGTCGCATTTCTTCTATTAGATTTTATAAGGACGACGGCGACTCCTCATCAATCCATTCCGGATCAAGGACTCCGCCTCATATGTCACATCACAACACGTGAGTATATTGAGCAGTCACGTTTGGTATTCTTGTATTTTGTGGCTTTGAACGTATCATCAATAGGCTTGTGTCTGAGGCAGTTCTTCATGCTTAGCGAGACCCCCGACCTAGTATATTATCTACGTAGATTTTACTTTTACAAGGTAATATCTCTGTGTAGTGACTCTTTCAACTAGCCTTGAGATCAATCATTTGTGAGTTGGGACATTAGGAGACTGGTTATGTTTTCATAATCACACTTTTGTTATGGTTAGGACATGTCTAGGAGTAGCAGTGCTTTCTTTGAAGTGCTAGATACCCACCCATAGTCTTCGTGTAGGTGCTGGGTGCGGTGTTTGTTTAGTCATGCTTTATTGTTCCTTAATCCGGTAACAGGGTAATTTCAAGAGCATTTTCTAGTTCTTGTAGGCCATTGCAGATGTAAAATTTAAGTAGCAAACATCGTTTTTGTAAGGGAACAGGGGTTGTAGTTTTACTGATGTAGCACGCGGTTACTAGTATATCAATACCTTGAAAATGATAGGATGTTAATGGTGGTTATATCCTGTGAGTCGTCAAACTTTGTAGACTCTGGGAAAGGCGGGTGACCCTATGAAATCTTGTTTTCTTTCCTTGAGGGCGTGGTGTTGAGCTAACAAAACACATGGGTATTATTTTATTAGAATTTACTTTGGCGTAACTGTTCGACAATAGGCTGCGCAAACAGCGGAAAGGTCCAAGGATTTGTTCTTGAACTCTTTTGTTTCTTTTCAGTGTCTCAGGATCGAATGAGTCGATAGACGATGGTACGTGTGCACTTTGAACCGCCCCGTTTTTTTGCACTGGGTCTGACTGAATGGGTTTTTATTTTCAGCAGTCGATCTACTCGGGGAACTCGAACAGGACCCCGACTTGAGTATAAAACAAGACGAGCCCGAGGCGTGGAGCGTCACGGTTTCTAAGAAACAACTGGACAAAATGCACAAAAAGAATATTAAGAGACAAGATAATATTTTTGGTATGTTTACGAGGTCGTATCGATTTTTCTTCATGTAACATTGTCACCACATGTCTACTGTGTAGCCAGGACTCTAAGTTATTGGTGCAGGCGAAGTTTTTCTGTGGATGACATGACATGAATATCCATTGTGATGCAGGGAAGTCAAAATTTTTATTGGAGCCTTTTTCCACCCCCTTAATTTGGACGTAGGGAATTCGGCACTTGGTGACCGCTAATGCTAACCTACCCCTATCCAAACCTGAACCTAACCCAAATACATCAATGTATGCAAGTGCCGAATTCAACATGCGTCATTGACCAAGTGCTCAAATTCATTAAAACATTCATTTGCTAATTTCTATTGCTCCAATATTGATGGCTCGCTTTCATAGTAGTAACAGATTTTACATTTCTAATGCAAATTCACTAGGACCTGTCTGGTGTACTTTGTGCCCAATTTATTTCAACTCGAAGTAGCTATACGAAGTTGAAATCAACATCACATCACTAGCAGTTTCGTTGATGTGTTCAATCCAGATTTGATTTTTCTCGCAGAATTTATCCAGAAAGAGCGAAATTTTTTGACTACGCTAAAGATCATGCAGAAGATCTTTGCGTACGGGATGTTACGGGAAGTGCAATGCGATCAGGACGTGATTGAGAAGTGTTTCCGCAAATTGACGAATTCGTAGAGTATACGTCGAATTTCGTGGAGCATCTCGATCAGAGGCAGAAGGAAAATACGGTTCGTGAAAACAAATTATTCCGAGCGAATTAACCTAAATATCAAAGTAGCCTAATAATTCATATTCAAGGTAACTAATGACCAGAGGTGCGATGCTGCAAATTGCAACTGCAGAATCGCTCGTTACAATTGATATATTTGTATCAAAAATATTGTAATAATCATCTTATTTTCCATTATATTTCTCCTCAAATAATGTTTGCCACACTTTGATTTATTTGAGTCGCTGTATTCCAGGTCGTTTCCAAGATAGGCGACATCTTGGTCGAACAATGGACGGGGAAGAACGGGACGCAGATGATGTGGCTCTTTGGCGAGTTTTGCAGCAAACAAAAGGAAATCGTATTCATGTATAAGGATCTGATGAAAAACGACAAGAAATTCCAGGAATTCATTTCTGTAAGTGTTCTGCGTCTCTTTTTCCAGGCAACAGTGTTACTATCCGGTAACTGTNGTGAACTGTCTTGTTAAATTTTATGGTGTTCGGTGNACAAATTTTACGATATTTCGAGTCCATATTTACAATCTTCTTTCGATCACTTGTTCTTGTTTNTCATNTGATGACATGGTGTTGTATTTATTTTAGAGCGGTTACTCGTAGTTTTCGCAGCTTTAATGTCGNATTAAGTATGTTTGTGTAGAGAAAACTTGTGAAGTTAGCTCACCATCACAGGTGTGATTGTGAAAAACACTGAGGTATNNTGGCCTCTCTGGAAGCAATAGCTANTCCTTTGTCAANNTACCTAATTCAAATTTCCTCATTTCAGAAATGCGGACAGAATCCGTTAACGCGGAGGCGCGATATACCAGGTTGTATCTTGTTGGTNACNCAGCGAATTACAAAATATCCTGTCATCCTGAAAACTCTCATTGATAACTCGTCAAGAAAAGGTAAGCTCTCCTTTCAACGGTGGNCCTNCTCTTTCTATCAGTATATAACACTAGCTACACCACTTCGTATTTAAGGCATCAGCTATTATCAAATTTATCATCATCACACTTTAATAGTCTGTAGTAATTACAGGCAAATTGCTTATGAGAGACCAATATTATTTAGTGGTACAACCTGCTGTGTCGCAAGTTCACTTTAGGCGGTGTGGCTTGACACCACAACGGCGCAATCTTGACAGGTGACATGGGCGGTTTCGCTATCTTACCTTGAATCAGGCCGAGCGTAGTGATGATGTATCTGTGAATGAGGCAGTGCGAGTCTGCACAGCCATGAGTAATTCCTGTCATTATAACGTACCNTAACGTTACATTTCCGAGTCACTGNTCATTAGTGATATATTGAACCTCGTTTTACATTTGTATATTTATGTACGGGGACATGTCGACGAATTTATGATGACCTTGATAGCAAAGGTCTTGTAAGCTTGTGGTTTATATACGCNGGANTGTGTTTGTAATTTTGCGATATGTCCAATNNCGAGATGCTCTCTCCGTTGGTTTACAGCGATCTGTCACAACGATTGTAATTTATTTCGATGTTNTTCNCTTGTCAGAACACAAGGCNGATGTGGAGAATTTGAACAAGGCCCTGGAGCTNGTTACNGATTTAATCAANAAAGTCGATANACAAGTGCTGGAATACGAGAANAAAATGCGAGTCACNGAGATTTATCAGANAATGGAAAGCAANACTTTCGCGACGTATAAAGGTGAGTTTTGGAAAGATTTTTTTTTATTTTTGTNTTACTGTCGCTAAAAAAGATTGTTTGATTTGTGCGTTTTAGANGGTCGGAAATTTTTTCGCGATGATTTTTACACTTCCATACCCAAGTTGCTTCAAGTCGACACGCTACAATGGAGATGCAACAATCAGAAGCGTGCCATCGGTAAGTTAGACGAAAACTAGAAAAAGATTAGCCAGCATCACTGCCTCGCAAGGGCGGAAACCATAAATGGGAAAAGTAGGGTTACTCTGCTTCCTGCTTGTACTACTTACTGGAGGGGTTTCTGTTTTAGGATTAGAATTTCGATAACAAAGATTGTAATTTTTCGATATATTTGCGTCGGTTCCTGACTAAAATTGCGGTCTTGGTGTTGTGTTTCCAAGGGTCGACTCCTAAGATTCATTGATTAAAGTCTTCATCTCGCCCTTTTGGAACTATTTACTTTCGTTATCTGAATTTTCTCGCAGCTGAGCAGAAATTCATGATACAACCTCTGCTTCCAGCACTGTCAAAGACTGTTGACCCCATTGGCTTTCCTCTGTTGACACGATTTTAGATGTGTTTTGCCATGTTTTTTGTCAAATTTGAAAACATTCATCATATTGTGGCTTTTGCTTTTTCAGAGATCGTTGTGGTCCTGTTCAAAGACGTCTTGGTGTTTGTCCAAGAAAACAACCAACGGTACACGTTCGCGTCGGTGGGTCCGCCCGCAGCGGTCCCGCTGTACAAGCTTCTCGTCCGCGAAAAGGCCGGCGAGGACCGCGTGCTTTTTCTGCTCAGCGCCAGCTCTTCGGTGCCGGAAATGTACGAGCTCGAGTTTCAGTCCCCGGCCCACAGTAAGAACTGGATGCAGTGGATCAGGAAGGCGGCCGACGAGAAGAACAATGCCAATCCTGGTCAGGAGGAAGGTACGTGTAGTGGTTTCGTTTTTGAGCTGATTATATATCATCACTCCTGATTTGGTGTGTTGAAATTTTATACATTGATTCACAATAATATTTTGATTAGTACCAACAAGTTCTGGCAATTTTAGGCCTATAGCGTATCTTCCATCAGCGTCTTCAAATTTTCTTCATTACTTCGTCACATCACTGATGTAAGTTGATTCATGTTAATATTTTTATTGGTACAGATATCACATTATGATAATAATGCCAGGAACTAAGAATTATCAACGCCTGGAAACACAGATAGTGTTTTGATCTGACTTAAGGCGTCATGCGGTACCATTGTTTCAAAGTTCGATAGTTCACCTTGCACTCTGAACAATACCAGCCAATGTCTTTACTCATAAGTCAACAGGTTATGTATGTCATCTGAATTTGAGAGGATGTCATTTCTTATGTAAGGTATTGTTATCTCGCGTGTTAAGTAAATGATGGCTTGGATTTACCTAGAAAAGACACTTGTCACCGAACTGCAATTGGAAATAAGCAGTGTAGATATGCTGTGTATTTGTTAATAAAGCTGGTGTGTAAAAAATGAGGCAATCGCTGTAAGTTAATGCATAGCACAAAATATAAAGTATGTTTATAAACGCAAATTCGCTTGTTCAGACGATGGGGCCTCGTATCAAAACGTGGAAGAGCAGAGACTGCTGGAACAGAAATGGACGCAGGCCGACCAGATCGTGTCGGACCTCGAGAAAAAGGACAGGGAATTGAACGAGGTGTTGCAGGAGAAAATGAAGAAATTCAAAATGCTGGCGAAAGTCATCGAACGTTCAGAGGCTACAGGTAGGGTTTCGTTTGTCCATTCCGTTTCTTCCAGCTTTGTACTTGTTCTTTGTACGTTTATGCTGCCACAAAGACTGTAATGCTAGATCACATCGAAGATATTGCGAACGAGCGTATAATTTCAGTACTGGATAAATTGTCCTTCACTGCTCAACTCGTATCAATAAGCTTGATTTCATCAATTGTCACTGAAATTATTTTGAACTTTCTTCGTTTTGTTACCAGCAAACATGGGACACTCGTACCCCACGTACCTACTGGACTCGGAGGGTTCAAAATCACGCAAACTGCCCGAAGGCACCCCCACCCTGCTGAAAGCCATCGAGCAACTCAACAAACTGTCCCAGGCTATCTGCGGCCCCGGCGGCTTAAAGCGGGACCTGTCCCGGGCCAGAGACGAAGGCTCCAGCCCCCACGTGTCCCAGCTGCCGAAACGTTCGGAAACTTTCGGGGGTTTTGACAATGGCAAAGAGCCGCCCTCGCCTAAGACAAAATTTGCGACTATCGGGTCGAAATCGTCACAGCGGCATGACAGGACCGGTACAGCCAGGGAAGTGACGTCGTTTGCCAGCGAGACGCATTCGGGCGAAGAGTCACCGGCTAGTAATAGCGGACAGCAAGGCGTAGTTCTGCCACCCACCCCGGACCAGATATCTGCCCTGGCGCAACTGACGCATCTGCTCAACGAGTATGTTTCAATCGCGACGCAGCAGGACACGCACGTGCAAAAGTATGTCGGTTTTGGTGTTGAAGTTGGAATCTCATGTTGATTCTTGGCTTTGTTATTCAGGATGTCTTTGAAGCTGATGCAGAATCAGACCAGGAGGGGCACTACTGGCGATAAGTTTTTGGCGGACGAGGCGCGACGTAACCAAGCCAAGCAGTCGGAAATGGAGCAGGACCTCACCAAGCGGGAGGTGGGTGTTTTTTATCATTCGCAGTGTTCGTGAAATTTGTTAAGCTAGTGTGGCATTCTGACAAATTGTAGTCGTTACTTGGAAATTGTCTAATCGAGTGCAAGCTCAGTGGCGACAAATCGATTCCGTATATTTTTCATTTTAACCGATTGGCACCGGCGGGTTTCAGTTTTCAAAACTTGAAAACATGACCTTAATGGGATGCGAAACCAACATGTAATATATCGTTGGACGCAGAATGTCAACGCGTAACCAACTACGCCACGAAGCGTTGAGAGCAAGTCAACCGCGCATGCATATAATCGAGAAGACAGGAAAACCTTGTTGTAAAATTGTAGGCTTACATGTTTTGGTTACTTCCTTATAGAGTCCACTACATATACCCAGTGCGGATAAGTATGTACTTTTCATTGCGACAGGGATAACATCTTTCAAATTAGACATGAGTGGCCGCTTTTGCTCAACGTATGCGATCGATACTATCAAAACACTGTGGAGCGTTTCACCGGTTATTATGCTTCATTTATTACCGTACAAAAATCTTACGACACCCAACGTGTACAAGTGGCTCTGACCGTTCATTTACAATCCAGGTCCAGCTCAAGTCTGAAAAGGACCAGTGGACAAAAGAGCACAAAAAGCAGCAGCGCGTCCTCGAGGCCGAGAAACAAGAGCTCAGCGAGAGGATGGAAAAGTTCAAACGCGACGAGGAAGAACTCGAACGCACCGTCTCCGAAAACCGACGCGCCAAGGAGGACATCCAAAGGCAGCTGGCCCGGCTCAGGGAGCAGCAGAGAAAACTAGCCCACGACCAAGGCGTACCGCACTCTTCCAGTTACCCTTCGGCGCTGGCCGCTAATAAGAACAACAGCAACAGCGCTGGTTATTACGAGGACGCGACCGACGATGAGTATTCTCACTCTCGGGTTCCGTTTGTCGGGTATGGTCTGGCTGACATGCCGGCCCATATGAGTAAGTCCCACTCGAGCCTGGAGGGCGAGTTGGGTGAGGCGCCCGCGTCCAGAGACTCGCAGATGTATGGCGCTGGAGATTACCCGCGGACTTTTCCTGGTGGCGGAAAGAGAGACCAGGTGACTGTGGCGCATCAGCCGCAGTCTGTAGCAGCGCCTGCGGGCCAGGCCGGGTCTATGAAGCCGTTGCATTTGCAGTTTAGCGCCGCGAATCAAGTCGTGGACCATATGGTGAGTTTGGGTGAAATCCCATGTATGTGAGATCTGTTCGCTAGGGTGATTTGGGGTAGAGTTGAGGTTTGCTTTGGCATTATAAAGTCGCATGCTCATCTTTGATCAGCGTCTTTCATTGTGTTATATGCTTATATGTATATTGGGGTTGTCCATAATTTTGAAAATCTCAAATAAGATGCGTATCCATGTCTCATTCTGTAGATTATTGATAAAAAACATCAATGAACCTGCAATAAGCTCACGGGAAATCGTTACCATTTGTCTAAATACGTTTGAAAGTAGCTGCCGTTGAGTGGGCGTGTTAGCGACCATAGAACGGCGAGAAGACTAGTAATAACGAAATCACGTCTCTTGATTGGTTAATCAGCTATGCTTGAATGGTCACGACCACAGCGGCTTGCCGATTATGTGCTTATACTAGTTCGAGAAGTTCGCTAACGGCAATGATTCTGTAAGTGCATTGTACGTTGGTGATTTAATAATAAAATGAGACATCTTGTCATTGAATGTCTTGGTGTTAAAACTAGGTACCGATCGCTTTAGTGCAACAATAGCCTATTGCAGGCATGACAGAGGTGAAACAGCGAATGATTGTGAACTTATAGAAGTAAATATAGATACCAGAAATAGCCTACATATCTGATATGCTTTAGATTACACCAAGTGGTCCTGTTTTCTGGGTGCAGGTAAGGCATATTAGACATCGCCAAACTGGTGCAGCATACCATGTGATATGGATTCTGGACACAATCCTGTATGCTCAGAAGATATGTGGGCCGACCAGGTAGCTTACATTGGAAGAGTGTAACTACCACACCGCTCCAATACATCCTTTTTATGTCCATGTCTGGTTTGATTCAAGCATTAGTGATGCAGCCGGTAATGATCTAAGATTCATTTAAGACATGCTAAGCAATGCAAGCTAACTGTCTTTTTGCTGGTCCTACCAGCATAGTGTGTGCTTCTCTTTAGACCTCTTTTCGCGGCATCATTGAGGACTTTGACAGCACTTGCGGGTATGATTCATTATGCTGCAATAATCTGACAAGTGCCAAGCATAAATGACAGATTCATCCATCCCTTACAGCATTCAAGACTTTAATTATATACCATGACAACAGCCTAATAAGATCAGACAAAGTAGTGTCAATGTCAAGCTTTATATTTGTATTCAATGATGCTACATCTGAAACTAGAAATTCGTTTGCCACTTGCATAAGCGCCTTTGCAATATTTTTCTGCTTGTTTTTGTGCTTTCCATCAATGAAATCAAGGCATACAGGCTACAACGGTTACCTTCACAATAAGCCATCCAGTCATGTATTTAAAGATATTGTGAAGCAGCTGTTCTTTGTTCATCATGTGTTTCGTTACTCAACATGTTCTGAATTAATCCTAAATCATTATTGGCGGACCAACCTACAATGCGCTTACAGAATCTCCGCCGTTAGCCGACTATTTGACCAGCTGATCAACAAGCCGCCAATGTCGTGATCATTGAAGCGTAGCAGATTAGCTAATCAAACGCCGTGATTTCGTGATTACTAGTCTGCTTGCCGTTCTATGGTCGCTGCACGCCCACTCTACGGCAGCTACTTTCAAACGCATTTAGACAAAGGTTAACGACTTTCCCGTGAGCTTATTGCAGGTTCATTGACGTTTTTTAACTATAATCTATAGAATGAGACATGGATACCCATAAATTTTGAGATTTTCCAAATTATGGACAACCCTAATGTATATGCTCAATATATATGACCGGTTTACAAGTCTCCTATCTGGATTTTCGTTTCCATTGGTGCTACTAAACAGAAAACTTTACTGCCTTATAAGCGTGGCTTGCATTCGAAAATGAAGTTTGAATGAAATGGAATTTGATGGTCATTGCTGAATTTGGGTTCGGATGAATGATTTTGACTTTTTTACCTATTCGGATTCAGACTCGGATTTAAACGTGATTCAAAGTATTTAAGGATTTGAATATTTCAATTCTGAAATCCGGAACAAGGTTTATATTTTGAAACAANANGTGAGCCCNGTACCTTAACACTTGCAGAGCGTTTCCTCAGTCGGCTATCATATNTAAGTAATGTTTTTCCCTTTTTAAAATGGCAGCTCNCGCCACAGCGCAGCCTCATTCCGAATAACCTCGAGAANACAAAGCACGGATCGCANCAAGTCATCCCGTCCAAGTTGAAAGGTCTTGCCGGNTCACAATCATCTCAACCAACNAAACNGAGTTCNGGTGGTAAGTGNNTTNAGGTCATTTCAAGCTGNTATTGGATAGAATCNAGGNNAATGCTCNAAACTCACTGTGTAACAATTAATCTCATCGTTTCCCATGAACAGCGAAGTCCAAGTAACTTATTTTTAGACAGTGAGCTTACATAAATTCACAGCAGATTCAAGCTTCAAACCTTTACTCTGTTACATTTTGAATGGCCAATGAGTTGAAAATTATGCTCTCTTCATGTCAGCATATAGTTGTCACTTTACGTAAGCTTTCCGCTTCAAGTTTAGGGGATGCCTTGAGCATTGGAATGGAGCGAAAAGTACAATTAGTCTCATTCCCTAATCACTAGGGCAAGTTTTTGTTGCTGTCAAATCCATGGAAAGTTGCACTTATTCTTCAGAAATGTTGGTTTTAATTTCACAAAATTTGCACTAAAAAAGTTGCATTTGTGGACAAGTTCCTTGAAATTTTCAAGGTATGAGATACTCGAATCGTTCTGTATCTAAGTGATTGTAGTAAAACTCAATGTTGGCGACTTCAACGAAATCAATAGCC
>ATSW01107874.1:0-14350 GCA_000444245.1 Botryllus schlosseri | reverse complement strand
ATCATTCGTAGAATGTACATTGTTGTTTTATACTCTACTGTTACATTTTGATGTCCTAGTTTGTAATATTTGTGAGAGTGGTACGCGAACTCAATATATATATATATTCGAAGAGCTTCTTGAAGGTACAGAACTTCAATATAATGTAATAGTAGATTCACATTGAAATGAACCAAAATACTTTCGGCTGACACTCTATAGGGAAAATCGTCCACAACTAGTAAAGAATAGGAAACAATTGTATATCAAAAATAGTATATTTAGAATCGAAGATGAGTAAAATTCGATTAGCATTGCGAAACTACGAGCTTTAAATATAATTGACATTGTCAACTTTAAAGCAGTTTTTTCACCTTGTTTAACGTCTTGTTCAAGGGGTCTATGAAATTATTTAAAAATGCATCATATCTAAGTCTACTCCATTAAAACAACAAAAAAATTATATTATAAAAAACAATGGTAGAGCAATCAGCTACTTCTTGATCTTAACTTTTCTTTCATTCTTTCGCCTCCAAACCAGCAAAACAAGATCAACCATCACTTTAACTGAATACGTTATAGCTAATTAAGGTACAATCATGTTTATTAGTTGTTTTATCTTTATCATTTCATCATTTTAACTACTTGTTATCGTAAAACTATTTGTCTTAATAAAAGAACGTTTCTTAATTCTTTTTTAAATATTGAAAATTAGGGCGCAATTATTTTTCGAATCTTTTCAAAGGGAGATACGGCGTAAAAATGTTGGATACTCGTTGTCTACAGGCTGTCACAAATTTGGAAGTACGAAACCTATTAACCTCTCCGAGATTCTGCATTAGTATTTATTAAAGATAAGCAGTGATCACTATTTGTAATTGGACTTGGACATGAAATTTGTAATTTTGTTTTATTGAACAATTTTGGCGCTTATAGCCTAATCAGGTTATTGGAGCCATGATAATGATTGTTTTAATGCAGTGGTTCTCAACCTTTTTCACCTCGCGGACCGGTAAAATTTCAAAAAATATCTGGCGGACCGGTGAACTTTCAAAATTGAAATGAAGCCCAAATGCAGAGTATGCAACCGTTTTTTGCAATTATATGGTGCTAGAGAGTGAAATTTAGAGGGTTTTGATCGTATTTAATTATTATTCATGATGGCATCCATGTGATTTTATGGCAGTGCGAGTCTGCCGAGTCGAGGTAAAATTGCCTTGTCCAGATAAACGTGCTACCACCGAGAGACCTTTACAGTCTTTCGCGCCGAACGCCGTGGGCTTAACCGACCACGCAAATTCTAATAATATTCTTATTCTCTTTGACAATATCGAGAGAAGAATCGTATAGGAGTCGAACCAAGCACCTTTTCGTGCTACATTGCTCATTGCCCACTGCCACCGGTAACAGGTTACTCTGGAAACTAGGCTACCTGTACGAATACAATGCGTGCCGCAAGAAAACACATTACAGCAGCTATACCGGCCATCCGCAAATCCGGGCCGAAAAAGCACTTCGTCAGCCCAACCCAAAAACGCTGGTCTTGGGGTGCCCAGGGGGCGATAAGTCAAACTTCTGGGGGCTTCACCTCCAGACCCTACAGTTGGGTGGATGTTTTCACCTGTACTTGTGAGCACTTCCATTCTACTCAGCGTAAGCAGAGAGTTTACGTAGCTTAATCGCGCCAATAGCGAAAATTTTCGATCATTCACGAGTGAAGCGGTTTTCTCGCGCCCGAATTTTTGGCCCACCTTTCGGAGTCCCATGTTATCCTAAGCTTCATTATGCGTTGGCACGTCGTGGCGTGGTAATGGCTGACGCCGAAATACCTATAAATCATTCCGTATTTCTCAGAGAAGGGCATCTAATATATAGCCTAAGCAAGACATTTAGGGATACTAAATCGTGCAAAGCGCGAAAACAAATTGAAAAATGTTAGAAAAAGTTTCAAATATGCTATGATTTATGATTTATGTTCATTTGCGAAATAATTTTGGCCCTATTCAAGCTCGGCCCCTCTCCAATTGGGCGGTTTGGGGTGCCCCCGTTATGGTCCTGCACAAAATGAATGAATCGAAAACCAATGATCAAGCTGTGCTGTTTAGCGATGAGTCGGCTCGTATCTGTTCTGTGTACTTGTCCCTTGCTTGTCGTCAAATGACACGTCTTGAACTTTAAGTCAAATCGAACATGTTTCCAGCCCTAATGTTACCTCACGAAGTTATGAATCAGTTTAAAATTTGATGTTTCATTTATTTTATCAATGAACAAGCTTTCAACATTGCATCTTGAAATTAAAGTATAAAATTCTAATATGCCTGGCGGACCGGCANNGATGTCGTCGCGGACCGGCGGTTGAGAACCACTGTTCTAATGTTCATTGTCTTTTGCGTTCTGTACTCTATTCGAAAGACTTCCAGCCACGAACCCATTCATCCTCTATCTCTCTTGCTTGCATGCGCGCTCGTAAGTGTATTTCGGTGCCGATATTCGAAGCTCGACTTCGCTTTATCATCTGGGCTTTTCGTACTGTATATGCATTGCGGTCAGCGATGAGGAGCCCAGATCCTCTAACACATAGAAACTTGGCAGAGCCGTTACTCGAACAACNAACCAATGCNGTCGTAACCGTGTCACTTAGCACACTGCGCCAATCTTTTCCCCGAAAATTTGAAAACATTAACAAAGTACTATGCGATATTGCAATGAATCCTGATTCATTATTTATGGATTCGATCTTGGATTTTGGTGTGATAGTTAATGGAGTATAGGATCTACATTTGTAGTAGGACATTAAACTTACCCTTAAAAATTGGGAATACATCTAAAAATATATATACGATCATCTCNATTGTAGTTATGCTTGATGCACTAGATGTTATCTGAATTTGTGAACACTTTAGATGACTGCTCCCACAAACGGATGGATGGGTTTGGGTTTCGCCGAGTCAGGGACGATGGAAGAAGCCGATATCATCGTTACAGGCGTGAAAGATGGTGACATTTATTTAATTGTGAGTACTGATTGATATCCGCGTTTCGGACTTATGGGCAACAACAAAAGAAATAATAATCAGAGCATAATTCGATCACATATGGTAGTGATGTATGTTGCTGATTNGGATTGCGTGAAGTTTTGCATACTAANATTCTGTACAAGTTTGTGTTGCGTTAGTAATGGCAATGCATTGTCTGTAAGTGAAGCTGATCCTCGCGATATATGAAGCGCATAATGTTAACTTCGACATTAGAACAAATAATCCGTTGGAAATTGCCACNGTTATGGGTAGGAAAATTGTGAAGCTTAAAGGTTGTATGTACCTTCATATATGTGGTTTAATCGGCTAGCATCCGTTAGCTACACACACATATACACGCCGTATCGTATGCCGACGTAGGGAATTTGAGAAATCGGGTAAAACAGCCAGTAAATTGAACTGCATCGATGCTGATAAATCATGCAGTATAGGATAATGTTATACAGGACATAATAAAATTATGAATTCATTATTATATATAAATAAATTTCTGGAATGCTACCGCGCGCCCACAGCAAATATCAGATATTATTTTATTGACTATTCATATTTTTCGACATAAAATATAATTTTACAGCAAACCAATACGAGCACAGTCAACTGCCGTTCTAAACGTACTAGCAACCCATACATCAATTTAAACTGAACAATCCTTCAATCCTGTGACTGTAGTGACTGTTTTCCACTTATCTTTCGTACGCAAAAATAAGACGGATCCAAATACATTGCAATGAGTATATTTATGTAAAATGAAAGAACGAAAGAAAGCTCGCAATATGCAAATTACATCGAATCGTTATTTATTTAAGGTTATAAGAGATACGATTGTTGATATACAATGTTTTTTCCAATTAATTACTAGTTGCTGACGATTACCCGTCACGAGTGTCAGCTGAAGGTATTCGGTTTCATTTCAATATGAATATACTATACAAGGTTATAAGCACAAGCCTTATAATGAGCTGGGAGTTTTATCATATAATGGCTTCATTATTTTCGACCATACAGCATGATCATGACATCTACGTGCTTTAGAAATAGCGGTAGTATGCAATATGGTAACCCAAATATCCCTGGTTCAAGTTACGCAACAGTGACGTGTCTTCATGGATTGAAATCGACATAATCAACACATAACCTAGGCTAAAAGTGGCATAGTTTTCAGTGATTCCATCGGAATTGACAATTAAATATATCAAATTTCAGCAGCTCCTTATTGACATCAGCAAAACTATCTTCAAAGTCATGCAGTTGAACGACGGATGTGACTATGGTCACATTCAACATTATATGAACCTTACTAGTAAAACAATGACACGTGTCGATTTGTGATATCATAACATGGAATAAACCTTCGCGAACTACACAAATGCACCTGTGATATCAAAACAGGTATTATCATCATCATTATGACACATTTGGAATATACACTATGCGTAATAATTCTCGGTATCTTCTCATGATGCAGCACAACCGTTTATAGATAGCAATAATATAGATAGCGAGAGAAAAGCGAGAAGTTACAGCAACGGTTCTCAACCGGGAGTTCGCGAAGCATTTTCAGGGGATCTGCGAAGCCTCTAAATTTGCAAAATGATTAATTACTTAATTTGTATTTCTTTAAATTGGGTAAATCACGAGGCACTTTCACTTCATCGCTGCTAAACGACTCACATCAACAGAATGGACATTTTGCTGGGCTTGTGGTAAAATACAAAAGTCGCAGTCGTTCAGGTCAATCAGGGTGACTTCGAAATGTTTGCAAAACCCATTTTCTCCTGTGATAGCCTATACGTAGCCAATATTCCGGAATAACTTATAAAGATGAGCTACATGCTTGACTATATGTACCCATATGTCTCGTCGGAATCGGAAGCGTTACGCGTTATTATTATGTTCGCCATCATATATATTGGCGGAAATGGATTTTCGGCACTCGTTCATATCAAATCGAAAACGCGGATTTTCGAGACACAATCACGTATTTCAAGAAATGCAGCTACACTNCTGCAGAAATCGCCTTCAAATAATAGTCTACCCAATTTCTACATAAATAGTNTGATGATTTTTGAAGAAAAGACATTTTGCTGCTGTTTATCACTNGCCTACAGTTAATATTTGCACAAGACATATGACGGNTTCGCGATAATTGAGCTAGACGTGCTCTAAAACTTTGGGGGTCCGGGGGGAGNGGGGTGTCCGTGACGGTTCAAGAGNGGTCCGCGAACACAAAAAGGTTGAGNACAACTGAGTTACAGCTTAGTACAGCTCATGTTTATTTTATCACGANAAAATATTTCTTTATTACAAGGATAGANTAACTTACGACGATTCTATGTCGTGTATGTATGCATAGATAAACCAAATATTGTAGTNGTGAATGCTATTTTNATAAAAATGATTGATTAAACACGGTCACTTTTNATCTTNCGTGTTTTAAATTCAGCCATGGACAGAAAAGAGCCCATTCCCGTGGTTCAAATCNATCATTTACGAATTAACTAACTTATCTCTGTGCTACTAGCANTGGCCGTAGNATTAGAAGTGTTTGCAGCAGGATATATCCCAGCGCANATGAATCGTTTCCTGAAGAATTCGATCACGCTACGTCTGCAGCGTTGCACTTCCTTCTTAATTTCGGTCGACGCAAAATAATATAGGAACGGGTTGAGACATTCGGTAACGCGAAGAGCTGCGTGCGGCGCGAAAACCAATACCTTGAACAAGTNCGGCCCATGACTTCTATCGACGAAGAAGGACATTTGTACACCATAANTAATGCCGTAACCCACNAGAAAGGTAATGATAATGGCTTTTAGTTGAAAAAGGGCNTGNCTTTCTTTCCTCTTTGACGACTTGCTGGTAGATTGGGAAATGNAGGACGTTCTGCGGCGTCGCAGAAAGATTACAATCGCTATGCAGANGCCGACGACTAAAACNATAGGTANTAATATTCCTATTGTCANCGAAATTATAGTAGCNACATTCAACCACANTAACCCCTTCTTNCCGAAAGAGCACATGCTGCCATCATTATCATATANGAGCTGCGCTTGCAAGAACATTGGCAAAATCATGACTGAAAACGAAATAAACCACGATCCCANGATNAGNTTGCGACACGACTGTACAGACATACCATCACGGCGAGAATCNAACGCGTACACTAAACTTCGAAGTCTNATTGCGCTCAGCAGTAATACATGTTGTTCCGTGACCATTGAGGTTGCGNTGTCAAAGGGAAGTGTCGTGTAACAAAATANCCANGGCAATTCGTACTGATGCCAGTTCAGATTNGAATANACATANAAAGGACTGTTTAATGCNGATACAAGATCAGAAAAACTGAGGCCGGTTACGATTAACNTAAAGTTACTGGCTTTGATTCTAAACAGNATAATGATCATTGCAATGTTCGCAATCACTCCAGCNACTGTCAGCNTNCCAAATATACTCCATANNACAGCGAGCGCATGCGGGCTNATGTCTGATGATGGTGTTTCAATGCTCGAATTTGTCGTGATATTTTGAGGTAACGAAGGCGAAGTCGTCATGAATCAGNCACCAAGCGGAAGAACGAATCTATAATGTGCTAATGGAATGAGANGTTAGCGCCTTCACAGTCAGTACCTTGCTAAGTANCCTAATCGAAATACTCACACGATATTCAAATTTATCGCCNTGGGCCGTCTCGAGTACCACATATGCGCTGAGCTCCATCGGCGAAGTATGGNATCTTCAGCACGGATATCAGCTTCATTTATACCNTGANCGGAATATATTTAAAATCAATCAGCANGAGTCATACGCTTTCCACACTCCTGATATAATTAGATATCTATAGCTGAATTAGTGTGTTGCNTGATGATGCNTTGGAAATTGTATCTACTCCAGATCACATTAAGCTAANTTNGCACATGTCAATAGATCAATCCTTTCAAAGATTTTGATAAAATCGAACATCAATGATTTTGATGCTATTCTTATGCAATTGGCGCTGGCAATNCTCTCAAGCCAAATATAATTACATCTATTACCATAAAATTGCATTCGAATNATGATTGCTGCGAAAATACAGATTGGAGAGATATCGAAGCGATATATGCAATTANTGCATGNTTCACACTTCAAGTCATGGCTTACCANCTCCAAATGGGTATCNGACCACTTTTTACAGCTTGGTATGAACCGCCGGCTGTGAAGCTGGGGACATGGGAAAAAGTCACATCTGAATAGAAATGNCCAAAATCGAATCATAGCAAACTCGANTCGGATACCGAATATGTGNCTTGAGTCTTATCGATCACCATGTTCCAATGTCATTTTATTGAATGGAATTNCTCGTTGGACATTAATTAATCAAAACGAAATTAANATCCNTTTGCTCAGATTGACAAACTTTGATGAAATNTNAATATGATACATGTCTNTAGTCATCATTCCTAACTGCATATAAAACNGATTTCTANCAGATGGTCGAGAGCAATTCAAGNAGCATATGTGACATCCAGGCTTGCANGTTAAANACTAAGCCGATATATTTGATGACTCATGAGCAACTGACATTAGCANGGTCATGTTTTGCTTTAGTTTTAGACTAGACNAGGGGTTCTGACACCGGGNTACGCGAGAGAATTTANNGGGTTAAGCAGAAAACTTTTCTNCAANAGCGANTTTAACGTTTACGTGACAAATCNANTCAATTANNTACAATTCAATTTATTGCTAAGAATTCCATNATTTCAANACANCANATAAGACTGCGATACAATGAAANATAGGANGGTCNCGAAGCGACTTGGAGTAGTCTTCGAAATCAGACACATACCTGGTCTANGNNATGCANAAAAAAGGCANNCACACTGAATGAAAANTNAAANAANATANTATAAACGGACANGTGATNCAAAAGNTNNCANGTGTCNGANGGCGANATCGATATGTCAGGTCGTGGTCCGGTAAAATAGNGNGCTAAGTAGTATTGGTGCTGTAGAAATGGTTCGTATTTTGACTTCAACGTAGACATGCTCGATGACTGTCGAATATCCGGCGGGATACTCTTCCACAAATCAGGTCCGGCATATTTGATAGAGCGATGATATTATTTGGCCACCATATGATGGTTCGACGACGTGGACGAGCGCCGTACTGATGCACATTTGATACAGACGTAAAAAAGTCATTGAAGTATTCGAGGCAGTGGCCGCAGTGGAACTGATACATAAACTTGGGAATTTCTAGTTTTCGCATATGGTTTATGTTTAGAACACCGAATCTTCTGAGCAGTGATTTGTGGGACACACATCCTGGTCCCGTTGGGGTCCTGGCTATGATACGTAGAACCTGATGTTGTAGTTTTTGCAGCGGCTTCAGTGCAGTTTTACTGGCAGCCCCCAACAGATGATGTCACATTCTAACTTCGATTCGAATTATGATTTAGGAGTATCAGAAGGACTCGGACTGGCATGTAGTCTCTGAGGCTGTAAAACCGACCACAGTTCTGGGATAATTTATTTTTGCGATCGCATCGTTTATAAGGCTTAAATCGTTATGCTTTTATGTTTCCGTGTAACTTTATTCACTTTATCCTCATTAACTGTAGCGAATTTCTATTTCTCTACTTTCAAGGTGACGAGACTTATTCCGTAGCCTACTGTGTATTTCGGATTAGTTTTACCAGAACCAACCACAGTCGCCAACATGTACAATTATATGATTAGCAGGCTTTAGCTTATGGGACTGGTCTAGTATGGTAATAGCGTATACAGCATTTAGGGGTGTGTCTTCCCAAAACACTTCCAAGAAAAGATTTACTTGTGGAGTGGCGACCAGTTCATAAATCACAGTGAAATAATGTTTGGAGTTGTAAAGACGTAGGTTGTTGTGTTAAGTTTTTCAATTCCTTGCATTTTATGAACCATTATTTTAAGGGGTACGCCATACATGTAGATAATTTCGAAAGGGTGTGCACTGCGCAGTCACAAAGAGTTTGAGAAGCCCTGGACTAGACTATTCTGAGCACCCGTGTGTTTGGATCCTTTCCCACTATACGTCAATTTACTACGATAAATCCCTCAATCCTGTTTCACGTTCTGCAGTTGTGCAACGGTGACCTTTTCCATCCTAGTTTCGTTCCCAAGATGGGACACACATAAATACATTGCAATGAGTATATTTATGTATCATGAAAGAATGCACTTCACTTCGCTTCACTGCAACATATAGTGAGGGTATAATTTAAAATATTTCGTATTTTAAATCTTACCCAATTAAAAATGTATTCAATAAGGTTATAAATAGATGCATTTTGAAAACCGGTCATAATAGAATAATTCATTTCGACCATGTACCGTGACGTCTATTTGCACAAGAAGTCATAAACACGTAAATACATATCAAATGACACTGGCATAACAATCACGAATAGGTACTTTAAGACAGATTTTAAAGAAATGTGTTTCAATTACAATTCCATTTTAATTCCAATCCATCTTGCTCTCTATATCAACAAATAGTACTTCTTCAATATAAGTATACAATATAACACTTGAGCAATGTATGTCGTAGACATGCATACAATTGAAACAAATATTGTGGCTTCATGTGGTCTTTTTATATACAGGTGTTGATTATGGCTAAAATCAACAACCCTTGAAACATGTTTGAACAAGTGTGTTTCAAATACAGTTTCATTTAATTTTAACCCAATGTATATAGTCAGGAATAGAAAAAGGAATCGTTTCCGTAAAACAAATTTATCAGTTAATAATTGCTTAACCTGTCTCTTTATTACTAGCAATAGTTGTGATAGTAGTAATAGTATTAGTAGCAGTCTCATTTGCAGCAAAATCGAATCGTTGTCCGACGAATTTGATCAAGTGTCTTCTGCAGCGTTGCACTTCCTTCTTAATTTCGCTCGACGCGGAATAGTAGAGAAACGGGTTGAGACATTCGGTCACGCGAAGTGCCGCGTGAGGCACAAAAACTAATGCCAGGAAGAGGTCCGGTGCGTGACTCATATTGACGAGAAAGGACATTTGTGCACCATAATTGATGCCGTACCCCAGAAGAAATGTAATGATGATGGCTTTCAGTTGAAAAAGCGCTTGATTTTCTCTCTTCTTCGACATCTTGCTGGTAGACGGAGCAATGGAGGATGCTCTTCGGCGATGGAGTAAGAAAACGATCGCTACGCAGGTGCCGACAATCAAAACTATCGGGACTAATATTCCTATTGTCACCGAGATTGCAGTAGCCACATTCAACCACACTAGCCCCTTCTCTCCAAAAGTGCACATGCTACCATCATCATCACTCACATGCTGGGTTTGCAATACCATCGGCAAAATCATGACAGAAAATGAAACAAACCATGACCACAGGATCAGTTTGCGACACGACTGTATGGACATACTATCACCGCGAGAATCGAAGGCATACACTAAACTGCGAAACCGGATTATGCTCAGCAGTAATACATGTTGTACCGTCACCATGGAGGTTCCGATGTCAAACGGAAGTGTCGTGTAGCAAAATACCCATGACAATTCGTAGTGATCCCAGTTTAGAGTCGAGTAGATATAGAAAGGACTGTTTAATGCCGACACAAGATCAGAAAAACTAAGGCCGGTCACAATCAAAGTGAAATTACTGGATTTCATTCTAAGCAGGATAATGATAATTGTGATGTTCGCAAATAATCCAACGACTGTCAGCATTCCAAATAGACTCCATACTACAGCAAGCGCATGCAGGCTGATGTCTGCTGATGGTGTTTGAAGGCTAGTGTTTAACGTGAAGTTTTGAAGAAACGATGGTGAGCTCGTCATGATTCATCCGTGAAGCGGAAGCAAGAATCTACAATTTGGTAATATAATGGAAAGTTAACTCCTTCGTACTCAATAACTATAGGTAATCGAAATACTTACACCCTATGGAATCCAAGTTCTTGGGCCATGGCTGAGTACAACATAGTCGCTGAGCGCCTACTTCAAAATATGTCTTCTTCAACATGAATGAGAGCTTCATTTATACATCGATAAGAATGTATTTAGAATCCATCAGTTACGCTCTGTCAATAGCATCATACGTCAGATCAATAGATACATCTACAGCTCAATAATTATAATTGAAGATAATGACTTAAAAATTGCATCTACTCAAAATTCACGATTCAGGCATCATTTATACTAAGATGGGAATGTATTTAGAATCAATCATTTATACTCTGTTACACTTCAAACTGCATTAAGCTAAATTAGCACATTCGACTGATTAATTCTTTTGAAGATTTTAGTGAACCCAAACATATATGTATATATGACGTTGATGCTATTGCAACCCAATTGACCGTAAAAATGCTTTTAAGAAAATATAATTGCTGGTTTTGCTCTACATGTGTCATTGAATATCCATTAGGTTGACATTACATCGAAGTAGATTGTACAGGAAGCGACTCGATGTTTAATATTAATACATGTTTATTTTGTGGTATTCATCGTGTTTGTCGACTACTGTGGTCATTTACACCAGTCCGATATCCTTCATTTTTTCCGTAACTGCCAAATTGCTGCACGGCCCACTTCTAGGCTTTTTCTAAGACACCGCTTACGCGGATGAGGTGACGAGGAGGAGCCTAGATAAACCTCGAACACTTAGGTATCGGAAGTCTGAAGTCGACCTCGGTCGGACTCGAACCCGCACCCATTGGTGTTGCCGCCGCGATTGTACCACTGCGCTATCTCGCCACAATTAATACATATAGTCACACATCAAGCGAGTGCTTGCCAACCTATGGCCACTTGCATAATTAAACAGAAACCATATTTATATGAACCAACAGGATCTCGCATCATGCAGACTATTTTAAATCGACAACATTCTGGCGTCACAACCCAGACCAATACACTGGTAACAAGTAACAACCGACCCATAATTTGCAATTCAAATAAGGTGCTAATTACCGTAAGATTGGGAAATCTCTTAGCTCTCAAGGAACGAGCAAGCTCGAATCATAGCTAATTCGAATCAGATACCGTCTGTCTGGCTCGGATCGAATCAAATCCAATCACTATGATTTAATTGATTGAATACAATTTCGAACAAGGCATTAGGCAATTGCAACAAAATTTAGAGCCATTTGCACAGAAATATTGCGTAACGAAATAATAGCCGATCCTAAATGATGTAGCAGCGTCACGGGCAAATTACTTCCAGCGGAGGGGATATAGTTTTTGTGAAGGCGAAAAGATAACTGGAGCATTGATATGTTTATATGTCCGAATGGAAAACCAACACAACCCTCTCATTCTAAGGGATTGGCGAAATTTGATGCTTTATTATTATGGCATATTACACGATTATATTCGTTCCCAAAATATGAAACGGGTAGCCTACCACTAGTGGTATGCGAGAGCTTTTCAAGTGATACGCAACATGTTGTTGTTGTTGTTGTTGTTTGTGGTATTCATGGTGTTTGTCGACTACTATAGTTATTCACGCCAGGCCAATTTTCCTTGTTTTTATTCCGTAGCTCCCGACTTGCAGCACTGCGTCACAGCAAATTCACAAAAGAATACCAACCAACTTGGGTAATTAGCTAACTCGGCTACTTGGAAAAACATCTTATTTCATCAATGTTGTAAATTGGATAAATTAATTTTTAACTATGTTAAAACGAATGTATAATCTAGAACAGTGTTTCCCAAACTTTTCGAGCTACCCCTCCCTGGAGAACGACTAAATTGCCAGCACCCCTCCGCCCCACTCACCACGCCTAAATCATAAAACGAAAGTGTTTCTGTACTTATTACAGCTAATATTGAGACGGATGAAGCTGGTGTATTATTATTATTATCACCCTCGTCATATTGGGTTTGAGTTTTGATGAGAACAATTTTATTCTAAAATCTCCAGTCTCCCTGTCCCGTACTTTCAAGTCGGTTTCTGCTGTGAGTCAGAAACTTGGTCACAGCACCGAAAATACGTTCTATCAAATATGAGCAGAGAATGGCAAAGACGAAAATGTCAACCAGACTCCGGTGAGAGTATTTCTACTTCATATAGGCCTAATTGTGTATCCAGAGAACGTTGATTAGAGATATTGAACTTTGAGTTGAACTCAAAATTGTTCTACACTGCAATATATTCAGCTCCTCAATCATTTCATGCTTGGAAACTTTACAGAATGGATTGAATATCCGGTAAGGAATTTTTAATAGGAATATATCCTATAGAATAAAATCAATATATTCTGCAGCAGTATTCTGAGATGATTGTATTATGTTTCTCCATCACAACCGGGTATTCGAGCTGGACCGGTAGCTCATGCAAGCTTTAGAATTGGAACAGTTTACTTGTCGCAAAATTTCGGAGAAATATCATGGGTTTATCATTTTGCTGAATCCAGACAGTGTCATTTTCACCTTTATCAGTTTTCATCATTTCTAAGAACGGATATATTCTATATTCATCAATATTTTTGAAAATATGCCCGTCAAGTAGAAGCGATATCGTTTTTCGCAACCGGAACGCCGTGTCGAAGGCCACGGTCGCAGCACTGTGGAAAATCCACGATCGTTTAAAACAGAGATTATTCATGCAAGGCAATTTCTCTAAAAAAGCAATCACACCTTGCAGTGAGCAATACCTGTTCAGACACTTCGAAGTTCTCACACAACACAATGAATCACGCTCTCTAGGGGTTCTGCCGACTGCTAAATTAGTCCATCGATAGGCAGGATCAACATTGTCATGTAACAATGGTCTTTTCCGGTACATCCGAATAAGTAGACGGATGGGATGACCCTAAATTGCCCTGACTGAATCGATTTTGCATTTTTACTGCGTATTTAGGTGCTTTATTTGGCAATCGTTTCAACACTACGCAGCAGTCGCCTGCTGGATCTACTCCGCTCCAATTTGCACCCAGCGCCCACCCTGCTGCCCAATTTTATAGTCAGCGCCCCCAATCGCCCATTTCATGGCCAGCGTTCCCTTAACGCTCCCGCACACCCCCATGTGGCTCTGGCGTCCACTTTGGGAACCACTGATATAGACTAAAGCAAAGATCGATGTTCCCAATTGGATACCGAGGATAATCATTGCCGGCGTGTGTGGTTTGTATGAAAACCCTATATTTACAAACAATGTAATGATGTCATAACGGATTAATTATATTTTTGCAATGTAGCATGATAATGACGCCTTCGTGCACCAGAGATAACGACAGTGTGCGATATGTGACCCGACTGTGAGCTGACTGTGTATAACAGCAGTTGTATCATGCCGGTCATCAGTAAACACAAATCAAAAAAAAAAAAAAATGCTTTAAA
>ATSW01107866.1:0-14242 GCA_000444245.1 Botryllus schlosseri | reverse complement strand
GCCAGACATTTTTTGAAATTTTACCGGTCCGCGAGGTGAAAAAGGTTGAGAACCACTGATCTAGAGAAAAATTGTCTATGTCACTTCCGAAATCTGGCATTTCATGAAATGCTACATCAAATGTCTTATCGTTAATAACCGCCAGATGTCAGTACGACGCCGACTCCGATGGTCATTTTCAGCCGGAATGGCGTTGATTACGAATTAGATAAGAATGAAATGCTTTCTTCGCGTAAATTTGTGTTAGCCATTGGTAGCGAAATTCCCGTAGTTCATCGTGAATTATCCGTGACCGAAGGTGATTTCGTAATTGTTAATCGGGCAATATAATCGCCGATATTACGATCCTGGAGCGAACTTGTAACACTGTGATCCTGCATGGATAATTTCACCAAGCTCCCGTACGGGATTGACTGGAAATGTGGGTTGTACTGTACACGAAGATTAACATTACGCTAGAAATATAGCTTGGTCATTTCCCGCGCCATATAGAACGCCATGCTTGACCTGAGATTTTAAGGAACTGTTTTTCGAATTCGAGATGTGAGTTAACCCCACACGATTATATTCAAGAATACAACATCATGACTATACCAGTGATATGCATGTAGGCCTATGTGTATTTGTGCAATGTGCAAATTGCAAGGTTGTCATTGGCATAATACGCCACAATCCCTAGGCCTTTACCGGGCGAGACGTACGTAGAGTACAGTACACTCGTACAGTGATCGCAATGCTGTAATCATGACATACAGGCTTGCTCAATTCGTAAAACGTGTAGACCTATGTGTTGACAGAAGCAGGTACGCTTACGAAGAAGATATTTGGCTATGGTGACGTGAGTCACATTACAAGTGGAATATCCGAGCCTCCGGCTTCAGGATCTCTTGAAATGTAGATAATTTTACAGAAAGCGTGACCCTATATTCCGATATATTGTTCACTTGGCACCGACCCAACCACAATATACCTGGAAACTTCCATTAAACATGCAAGGCAATTTTCTTAAGTAAATTTTCGGTTTCATGCATGTGATAGTTATATGTCAGAAATTACCTTACCTCACTTGCAACGGTGCCGTAACTTTTCTTATTCAGTGTACAGAACACTCATCATCATCAGGAATTAAAATTACCACTCAGTGATATATCGCAGGGGTGGGCACTGGGCAAACTGGGGTTCGAGAGTCGCATGCGACTCCTTCAGCCTTTGATTGATGCTCTTTAATGATTGCATGTGCGATTCGCCATTTTGGTAGAGAGGTTTAACTTAATTGTTAAGGCGATTTTTGTGACATGTCAAACTTTGTCAAAATTTTGTCAAAATTGTAGCGTTAGGTCAAAATTTATCAAAATTGTTTAAAAAGTCAAAATTTTTTTGACCTCTGCAAGTCTGCATTTCGTTTGTATCAGAGATTTTGCACTGTCGATGAACTTATCATTTGATATTTTACGGCTTGTAGCCTACTTTATAGGCAGAGTTGCCATACCGTCCTTATTTCTAAGATTTGTCCTTATTTTCAAGGGCCACGTCTTAGAAAACTCAACTGTCCTTATTTCTAAGAAATGTCCTTATTTTCGACTTGCGTCCATATTTTGTCTTATTTTCAACAACCACAGTACTTCGATCGTTTTTCTTGCGTATCTGTGTTGCAGAATATTCTTTAAATTATGCTATTGCGTCGAGATTTCATGACATCATAGATGAAAAGAACTCCCGTGGCGTACACATCACATGATTTGACTTCTAAATGGTGAGATAGCTAGGGCAGTGAGTGGAATAGTAGTTTCGGTTCTACCAAGCTATCGCAGCGGACATCATTATGGTATAGTAAACAGCAGCACCACGTTTCAACTCACATCAGATACCCCAAAACACAAGAAGTGTGTCATTATGATTGATTTGAGCCAGTCAATGAATAATCTTTTCACAAGTCGATCAACACCAACGACCAAAGACTACTAGGCAGCTGCTGCTGAGGGTACCTGGGCATTCCATACTGTCAAACACCAGAAATCATTCCTTTACAACGATTGCACATTGCAATTGTTGAAAGCAATATCCCCAGATTCCAACATCGCAAAGCAGTTTGATTCGACCAGGACCAAGACTACAAGCATTGTTACCGTAGTTCTTGCTCCATACGCTTAAGAATGAGTTTGTCTAAACTTTATGTATAGCCTTTTTCCATCTTGGTTGACTTCTATCAGAATGAGGTGAAAAAGTTGGTTTATCACCCTATGGGGACCCCGGACCGATGTGTATTTGGGGGAGGGGCTGCCGAAATGCTGTTTCGGCCCCGAGCTAAGGTAAACCTAGATCCATGAAGCACTTTCTAATAATAAGGCGTTGCAAGAGCAGGTTGTTTCTTGCGAAAAGTATGTAATGGGATATGCCACGGCTCGCATAAATACTAAGTATGTACAAAATTGCTTTTAATGGTAATCTAACTTTTGGACTGTCCTTATTTTTGGGTCCCTGTCGATGGCAACCCTGTAGGCCTACCGTTGTGAACGGCCTATCGTCTGCTCATTGTGAATCATAAACGGTCATGATGAAACAAATAGGCTGGCATGGTTTTATGGTCAACGTACCGCAATATCCTAATTGAAGCAAGACTGCTTGGGCATTGCATGGTTCTTATATCAAGAAGCGCAAGCTGAAAAATTGTGATGTAGACCAGTGGTTCTCAACCCTTTTCACCTCGCGGACCGGTAAAATTTCAAAAAATGTCTGGCCCTATTTCTATAACTTAGTTATCGTAGGCCCCGGTCTGGCGGACCGGTGGACTTTCAAAAATTGAAATGAAGCCAAAATGTAAAGTATGCAAACGTTTTTTGCAATTATATGGAGCTAGAGAGCGACACTTGGAGGGTTTAGTTCGTGACTAATGATCTTCATGATGGCATCTATGTGATTTTATGGTAGTGAGTCTGCTGAGTCGAGGTACAATTGCCCTGTCCTGATAAACGTGCTACAGCCGAGAGTCGTTTACAATCTTTCGCGCAGAAAGTCGTGGATTTAACCGTACACGCCAACTCGAATAATATTATTCTCTTTGACAATATCGACAGAAGAAGTGTTTCGGAGTCGAACCAAGCATCTTGCCGAGCTACCTTGGTCATTGCCCACTACAGCCAGACGCAGGCTACTCTGGCAATTACGAATACAATGCGCCGCACGGAAACACTTTACAGCAGCTATAATCGGCCATCCGCAAATCCAGCCGAAAAAGCACTTCGACAGCCCACCCCTAAAGCGGTGGTCTTGGGCCTCCACAGGGCGCTAATCAGGACTTCCGGGGGCTTCGCCCCCTAACCCCACAGTTGAGTGGTTGCTTTCACCTGTACTTTTGACCACATTCATTCTAATCAGTGTAAGCAGAGAGTTTATGTAGCTAAAATGCACCAATAGCGAAAATTTTCGATCATTCTTGACTGAATCGGAATCGGAATTTTTGGCACACCTTTCTGACTCCCCATGTTAGCCTAAACTTCATTATGTGTTGGTATGTCGGGGCGCGGTAATGGCTGACGCCGAAATGCCTATTTCTATAAATCATGCGTATTTTTGGTGAAGGGCACCTAATAAGCAACACATTTAGTGAGACTAAATCGCGCAAAGCCTGAAAAGAAATTGAAAAATGTTGCAAAATAAAAATACGCTATGATTTATGTTCATTTGCAAAATAGCTTTGGGGCCCCTTTCAAGCTCGGTCCCTCTCCAATTGGGTGGTTTGGGGAGCCCCAGTTACGGTCCTGCACAAAATGCGCTGTTTAGCGATTAGTCAACTCGTATCTGCTCTGTACTTATCGCTCGCATGTCGTCAAATGACACGTCTTGAATTTCAAGTCAAGTCGAACTTGTTTTCAGACCTAATGTTACCTCACGAAGTTCTGAATCAGTTTAAAATTTGATGTTTTATTTATTTTATCAATGGACAAGCTTTCAACATTGCATCTTGAAGTTAAGGTATAAAATCCTAATATACCCGGCGGACCGGCAGGAATGTCGTCGCGGACCGGCGGTTGAGAACCACTGATGTAGACGACATTGTCAGAATGAAGCAACACGGTGTGTCACCAGCACGACTTCAGTATTGTCAGCCAACAACTGCTGCTGTTGAACGTTCTTTCTCCATTCTCAGCAAGCTACTTAGTAAGGACAGACACTTTCTACCCGAGAATGTAGGAAAGTATATTTCGTTGTCCTACAACAAATTTGAATTATTTCCACCATAATACGGGATGTAGGCTAACTACTGGAATTCTTCATAGGGCCAGATTTCGTTAAAATACTAGTTTTTTCATGTAAAAATGTGTCAGTTTTTGAGTCAAAAACATTTTTTTAGGCAAAACTACTTCGTAAGGACAGACAGTTCCAACCAGAAATGAAGATAAGTATAGTACAATTTTAACATTACGCGCGAAAACACCTAATTTGCATACGTGAGGTCAAAATTCAGTTTCTTTTGGGTAAAAAAAAGTCAAATTTAGATTTTTTAGTTCAAAATCTTCCGTGCTGTAGGTCAAAAAAATCGCCCTACTTATTATAAATAGATGCATTTTATCGCGTACTAACAATGTGCGTATTGTTTCAGTGTTGTCTCTTCCATCATGGTTTATGCAAGCTTATAAAATTTAGTGGAAGGTAGCACTACAGGTTTAGAAATTTGCAATTGAACTTTCGAATCGAGTTCACATAAACGTGTCACCCGTACCAATGGATGGTATCATTGGGTTCAACAATGAACTTCATTATTAATTACGCCAGCGCAGGTCACAATCATTTCAGGGCTGGCAATGGTGAATACAGCTCTTCGATTTGCATTGTAAAGGCTATAGCAACAACTGCTGAGTTTGGCCAAGAAAATGTCGTCGATATTGCCGGGCTGAAATCTTCCCCAAATTCTCATCAGCAATTGAGGGAAGCGCTCCGCACTGCTTAGACGTCATATCAGCCTGATTTGAAACACCTTGCTGCTCAGGTAGAGACTAGAGACGCAACGTGTCACAATACTATAATGAGCATCATTCGATAGCGTACATTTCATGGTGACGTCATAAATTTGTATTTTTAAATTTTTATGCGGCTAGCGCATGAAGAAGGTCTGCCCACTCCTAAATATCGCAAGGCAAACATTAAACTATAAGTATAATTTGAGAACATACCCCAACAGTACAATACTATCGGCGAATATACGGGTCAGCTTTCGTTTTCATTGAAACAAACTTGGTATTAGCATTGAGAACAATATTTGCAGCGCGTGACGAAAACAATAATGAGAGTCAGGCGGGGGCCAACAGGAGTGTTTACATTGTAGGAACTACGTGTGTGCAATTGCCGTGACCGACTGTTGATAAATAGAATCATTGCAATGCCAAATCGTTTGATAAATGTTGTGACATACACTGTGCTTAGTCGGGAGTTATCCACACTAAATTGAGCGGAACCAAAGCCTTCAACGGACCTTTGAGCCAGAGTGATTAATAGGAGCCACACAGCCTTGTTGAAGGAAAGGATAGAGCAAAGCGGATGCGAAATAGCGGCCTGCGAATCGTTCAATTGTATTTTAAGCCGAAAGGATTTCGCGTGTTGTCTTCTTGTGATGGATTTGGACAACAAGACGACGGCTTTATGGTAAATTAGACGAGATCACTATCAGATGAGACGGATTGAGTTACAACATTAGAGTCAGTCCGGTATATAGCAATATCATCATTTCAGCAGTGGTCGTTCATTCCTTCACGAATGCAGTTCAAGACAAGAATAGTATACAGTTGGTGCTCCAATGAATCGCAGTAAGTTACTTTTATCATTATGTTGTTGTTTTAATGTAGCAACGCAACGTAAATATTATTTGAATTATGCAGCATCCGAGCCGTAGTCACCAGACAGAAAACCACAGCCGGGAGGGGTCTCATACAGGAATCCACATTCTGTAATGTAATAGAGAATGCAAAACAGTGTCTCAGCTATAGGTGTAGGCTATTTTTCCTATAGCCTCTTTCCTGGCCGGTTCCTTTGACGCAGAAATGCGCAGTACCTAACATTTAGGATAGAAGTAGCCACTCTATACTTCAACTCAACACGTCACCTTTTCAAATCCTAATCTTACACCCAGACCGTGGTGTGGGGAACATAAAGTGTGCAGCAGAATGTTTTCGAAAACGCAAGTTCTGCGAAGCTGATTAAATACCATATGTCACGTGATTTGATTGAAACTGCATTTTATTTGACAAATCCCAGCGCCAGAGTCGGGAAAACATTGAAGTATACGATAAGATTCTCTTGAAAATTCACAGAAATGTTGTGACAGCCAAGTGATAAGACGGATGAAACAATAGTCTGCATTTGCTTGAACTCTGCTGTACTGTGGGATACGTATGAAGTATGGAATGCTTTGAATAAGTAAATTTTGGTTTCATTGAGGTATATATTCTATTAGTAGTGGTAGTAGTACGTATTGACAGCGAAACACTATCGTGTAGGATAATGGCCTAGTTGACTATAAGAATATACTTGTGAGATTAGATAACCAGGGGTGTTCAATGCAAATATATTCAGCGATGTAATTAGTCAGACAACAGCATGGCGTATAGCCCAAGCTAGAAAATATATGCCTTTGATTTTATGCGTTAAGTGACTATATTTCGTGTGATATGATAAACATTGTTATACAGTCGGTTGTGTTTTGACACTGAACTAATTTTATGGAACAGGAGTACAGGACCATCGATATAAAAGTACATCTGGTTTTTCCCAAGACTCATTCTTAATCGCATTATATCGCATGCCACATACAGTTCAAGTTTGGTACATCGTTTGTATTTGTCTGTCGCGACTCGCGAGTCCCAATTCGCGTATGGTTTTATGTGCTCTTCTCCTAATTTGTATTGGTTAGATAGAGTTTTGAAGCCAAGTTTCATTTTATTTAGGAAGTTCATAAGTCCATTCTGAAGTCTGATCCAATTTGTGAAAGCGATGATGATAAAAACGAACTCTGCAGCTATAGATGCTTTTGTGTGCAAACGACTTGATTTAAACGCGATGTTGCGATGGAAACAACATATACGAATGAAGCAGATCTGCTGTTAATGTTCTTCTATCATAGCGGTCGCGATTTATCTTAGAAAACCACCAACAATATTCGGGGCCTACGATAACTTAAGTTAAGTTATACTAAGTTATCGTAGGCCCCGAACAATATTTCATAATCCAACTCACAGAACTCACTGCAATCTACGGATTAGAGCTGTAAGCACACAACGTCTTTCGATTGATATTCCTACCCCTATAACTATCAATAAAACGCTGATCATTGATTCTTTCTCCCGGCGATGCATGCTGTACCGACTTTATGCATAATGTGAAGTTGCATTTATTAACGTATGAAAAATAGATTCCTAATTAAATATTGTTCGTGAGAAACACCTGCTCAAGGGGCAGAGCTACAACCGAAAATATTCGTGCAATGCAAAGGAAATATGTAATATTATTTTGAATAAGTGATGAGCATGAGGTTTCTGAAGGAGTCATTGTAATAATAAACTAACGTATCGCAGAATCCAACATGCTTCCTCTCTGTAACACCCTTGTTATAGATGGGTGGCTTATTCACTACATCTTGTAAGACGATAATTACGAGCGAATCCCCTACACCGGATGGCTGATACTTCGATGTGAACCTGATACCGCAGAGTAATTATTTAGGAAAGCGGCCATATTTAGGAATAAACATACTACCACCACTTTGGATGATATAGACTGCGGTGACATTTTATGGTTACTTTTGGACTAGCGGTTTTATTCATGGAAGCGGATAATGAATTCGTGATCCAAATAAGATATTGTAATCCTTACATTGCGCCTTGCGGTTTTCTAATGGTATTAGTATGGTCGTCATAAGACTCTATTCGATTCCTCAATCTATATCGGCCAATACGAGCTGAAATGACCCGAGAAGTCATTGTCATGACAGCCATTTGTTATCTGCGATAACTTCGTCAAGTCAAACACACACTCTCGCTATAGCGACAAGATAAGGAAATGCGATTTTTCGTGCTCATTCCTAATATCATAACGGTGGGTGAGAAAATCGCTTCGACGGCAGCATTTCATATTTTAACATCGTGGAATTTGGATGGCGAATTATGGGCGAATCATCAACAAACAAACAAACGAAATAAAACATGAGGATACCACTCCTTATATAGGCCTACCTAAAAAGGGATGTCTTGCTATAGATGTTATGTTGTATAGTGAAGCAATTATTATCATCTACGAGTCACGTTTTCTGCGCAAATCCAGTGGGGTGTATATTCTAATGTTTCAATTGGTGCCAAAAAATCACCGTGGATAACATTTGACGGAAGGTACTGCTCCGAGCAGAAAGAAACCATGGCTATAGTATAATTGTCATGTTGAAATGTACGAAGCGTGCATTCAATATGTCTTTGAAACGATTTATAGATGCTTCATCTCAGCAGTATGTAATCAGTCTCATTACTCAAAAATATATTCATGAAATTTCCATCATCATACGGATCAACATTGTACGCGTCTATAGCGGAGCAGTAGCGTATAGGTCTATAGGAAGAGATCTCACCTATTTTCCAAAGACGCAATTTTGCAGACTTGCCATAAGCATGTCTAAATTGTGAGTCTTACATTACCATATATTATTGTATGTAAGGCGGACACTTGGACGACCATTTAATCCAGTCCAATATGGTGAATTTTGTTTGCTTGCTGTAGCATGACCTTTATTTTATATCCTACCATTACTGCAAAAGGATGATGCGGCGAACGAATTCTCGGGTCCAGTGCCCAATACTAGTTGGAAATACAAACCAAAACGAATCCACTTTGTTGTGTTGATATATTAACACATTCGTTAAAACAGCTGTGAATTACGCGAATTTATAAATTCACCTTCCGTCATCGGCACTTAATGAATTGACGTAATCCGAAATGAGTTCGTTACCGGCATGCAATCAGACAAGCCGTTACCTCAAGAGGCTAGCATATTCCCCAGAAAACTACCAGCTCTTCTAGTCTCTCACGATATAAGTAAGTAGTGTGAAACACCGCGTGCAATTCTGTTGTAGTGAAGTAGGGAACACTAACTTATTTACTTGCTCTCTGGGACTGCCAGACTTTCAGATAATATAATATGAGAATATATCATATATGGCGGAAAAGATTGACGAAACTGAATGTTAAATATTTAACTTGACCGATAATGTGATAAGTGACAGCACATAAGTAACAATAACGATATCTATAAGTCAAATAAGCCTGGGAGAAGAATCTGGACATGGATTTGATTTTAAGGCTACATAAGCCCATTGAAAGAAGGGGATATGTAAAATTAAAGAGGCTTTCTTACGGGGCCTACGAATATGGTAATCCCCGTTTGGCATGCAAGTTGCGGAAGTTTGTGAAGGCAATGAAACTGAAGTCACTCCATTGGTGAATGTTAGTAGTAATATAAATGTGCATTTGGCCCCCATTCGCGATTTATAAAGAACAAACAAACATTATCAAGATAATAAACAGTGTAAGAATTAGCTCATTCTCAGTTTTGCAGCAATACTCGAGGGGAATTCCCTTCTGACTGTGCGGCAATAAAAAAAGGGGGATTGACTGAGAGAAAACGAACAAAGAATCTGGATTGACCTTTGTACTCAGACTGGAGTACTTCTACTTGTACTTTTCCACTCCTGATTCTACCTCGCCTCTGGACACGAGACTTGTGTATTATTTATTATATTTTCCCTCGAATAACAATGGATTGACTTTTAATTTCAATGATGTGCACGCCGACGAATCGGTATAGTTCTCCTGGCTTGACTTGTCGCTCCGCGGTGGGTTGATTAATCCAATTGCGTGTAAACACGATGGGATTTGGGAATATTTGCCCGTCAAACATGACGTCAGTATAGTATTTGTTCCTTCGGATCCGTATGTGAGATCCCGGCTCGTGTTTTAGGTGGATTGTCAACGCGTTCGGCCAGACGAAACGATGCAAGGTGACGATTCTGGTCTGCGTCATACTGTCGTAGTTGACCTCTTTTTGCTCCCTGGATAGTAGCGAGTATGATCTTTATGACGCCAACGACTCCCCGAACGCTCGTAAAAGAGTATAACGTATGCTGTACAAGGTTTATTGAACATACACAATCTGAAAATACAAGTCACGAGCGTTCACAAAGTAGATTTTTCTTTGTTTACAAAATCAAAAACGAGGCGATCATTCACACGTTTATCAGAACCAAAAGCATCTAAATAATCGAGGGTACCTACACCCTGACCCTTTCTAATCAGGAAAGCGATACAATGTTCGCCGCACACAAACGAACGTAAAGACTGTAATTGCACACTAGTGAAGGTATAATCGTCCGCGCCCAATAACCTATAGATCTCCTTCTTCAGAGGCGGAATCCCGAAAGAGTCGTGAAAGTGCGTGCCATCTTGATCGGCGAAGATACAGATCCAATGCGAGCCGCCCTTCGCGTTAGGGTCGTAATTGATAACGACTGCGTACGGCTTAGGTAGCTTTGCTGGCAATAAATCGATNGCGAAAGTCCCGNCAAATAAATCTCGCGTGTCGCGGTGATTGAATAAAATATGATTAATTTGATCGGTATTCATACGGACACTACTTCGCGCTTCTCTGAGATCTCCAAAAGTTGTTGGTATTCTTTGAGACACAGTAGAGTCGCTCCTTCCGGCAACCCCGCGGTCAGGGTCATGTGAAGCTTCACGGACCCGGTCTTTTCTAGTTGAAAGCAGCCTTGATGCGTACGGTCTGGGGTCAAATCGAAGGCAAACAGAGTGTATCCGGCCTTATAATTCTCAGAGTCGATAAAAAGATCTTCCTGAGCATCCCACTTGCCGGTGGATTGGTAGACGCTGAAAAACCCCTCGAGGTTTGTGTTTTTATCAAAGTCGAATCTGAAATTACGCCCGTACAAAAGTTTCCCGTTCACGTTGATAGCCAGATTCCCGACGTGATAGTGACAGAAATTAAAGGGGTTTCGAGTCTTACTACCGTTATAGGCAGCTGTCGGAACCAGACCAATCACGATTCGTCGAGGCATGACCCCGGAAATCAGCGTTTTCTCAATGGAGGTATCACCCGCTCCAAAAGAGTGATTACTCATTTCGAGCTTTATAATAGGGTATTTCGCCGTGTGCGTACGAAGCATCGTTTTGTGTGCCAAACTGACAGAGTCTGAAACTTGAATTTGCTTAACGTGCAATTCCACTTTTTTCAGTATGATTTTAGAGTCGGCAGACCCGAGGAGACAGAAATCGTCATCGTTACGGATTAATCGCAACGACAGATCCACGTTATCCAGTAAATATCTGTCCTGATCGAATAAACCGAGCGGTATCTTGCCGATGACTTCGAGCGTTGCACTGTCAGCGGTCAGGGCTTTTCGTGCCGTGAAGCCGGCGTTGTCCGCGGTGAAAGCATCCTGCTGTTTCATCGTATCTGGGATCCAGCCGATACATTTCAGATAGGTTTCGCCGGCCGCGCGAGAGCTATTTAGTAGATGGAAAATGAAGCTTTTGTAGGCGTGATTGTTGTCCGATGTGGTGATCAGCTTCGAGCCCAGATACAGATCGATCTGCTTGAATAAGGCGTCGAATATATCCGACACGACAGCGACGTTGTCTCCCCCGATCGTGGTGCAATCTTTTTTGGTNACTTGCAGTTGTATTTTCATAAACGAGCTGGACAAATCCAAGTANTGATCGCTACCTTTCACGTTAATCTCAATGACATCGCCCAATTTATCCGGNGTGGCGATCAACGTGCTGGTGTCGGCGACCGCCGTTTGCGTCGGGGGTACCGTGAAAATATCTAATCCGCTGNTGAGGCACTCGGCCGAATTTTCGTGCATCAATTTAGCCATCGAATATATCTCTNCGTCTACGTTTCTTGTTTGACGTNGTACCTCCCCGCGCGCCCTTTTTAAGCTTTTTCGTGGCTTTTCGTTTACGACCCCCGATCGCGGTATCGAGAAGCTGTAGACCTCCTTCTTTNCTCCGTGATATNGCNGATTGCTTGAACGAGCGCCCGGCCACCAAATCTTTNGCGATATTCGANCCGGTACGGAGGATTTGTTTCCCCAGTATCTTGGAGCCTTTTGACACTAGAGGTAAGACCGCCCGGCCTATGGTTCGAAAAATCGACGCGAGTCCGCTACCGCTTTGCCTGGACCCCCGGTAAAACCCGTAATTCCCAGCTCCGGTCTGATAGTGGTGCAATACGGCTTCTCGGTCACAACAATAGTGCACTTTCATAACGACACCCTGAGATGTATCGTGAGGTCCAAACCCGAGATGTCCAATAATTCACCATACTCGTCCCTTATATAGATGTAGAAATACTCGAAACGGTCGAGTCTGACTTTGGCGTAGTATCGATTTTGAAATATATGGTTTTGTCGCTCNCCCTCGTGTAGCGCAACGACTCTTAGCAACGGGACCAAAGCGTCACCCACCGGCGTCGACTCGATGTCATTNCAGTAGATAAAAGCGTAGAGGCTTTCNCGCNACTCACNAACAAAGTTTATCTCCATAAGAGCAATCTCAAGACCTTTACAATCCATTCCGTGGGGTAGGGTAAATACGGGCCCGTCACCGGTCAGTGTTTGGAACGTCATCTCGTAAGTGAAGGGTCAATTCAATGTCACCACATTTAAGTTCTTTTCCAAGAGAATCTCTTACGCTGATGCGTACGCTACGGAAGCTCTTGGCATCGGCGGGTAGGTAAAACGGTTTCCTGAATGATACGTGCTGTCGCTTCATCTCCGGCACCGTAACGGGGATGATTCGTAGCAGTCTGGACATATAATCACCTACCGGGAGATGGCGCACGCAATCGCAATATATAAATAAATACTGAGATTTTACTATCGACGGGATATACCACGCATCGAATTCAATGTGCTCAACCTCGCGTAATGNGATCGGAACCTCTCCCTCCTCCGCGATGATGTCGTCAATATCGTATCTCTGATGCTCGTGNATGANACGGTAGTTNCCGAAATTCGCGTAAGGCCCGAGCGTAGATGTGAGCAGAGAAGAATTCGGTGGGAATCCCTCGCATACCAATCGATTCTGNCTGGGCGTAAAGTACCAGTGATANCCGTTCNCGAGTTCCTCGCTAATTCTNTGCATTAANTGNTCGANATTATCNAAATCTCCGGTGGGTAACTCATANACTTCGGTGACGTCTTTGACAATCGTATTCCAGAAGCTCANGGCCGGGGTGGGTTCTGTGATNACAATTCTTTCNTGAAAATCNTGGTTGAANCTAATTTCNCGGAGAGCGATCTGTTTACCCTCCGANTCGANTTCAACCGGTAATTCAACCGTGAAATCGGGTCCGCTTCCGAATATCGTGATATAGCTCATAACGCTTTGACGGCTCCTCGACGGATCAGTAAAGTCACNGTAACGGGAGCTGTTTTAAACGCGACAGGGTTATTGTTCTTGTCACGAAGATATACTCGTATANTTNNAATATTACTCTTGGCCAGGGGNAAAAAGTANGGTTTATCATANACACAGTGCTGTATTTTTCCTTCTTGCGCGGTNACCGGAACGCTTCGAAGGAGAGGTACTAGCTCGCTGCCGAATACACGAGGTCTGATCAGATCGGTGTATATATAAACGGTGTCTACATCTTTCACGATGGTTTTCGGTCTGATTAAGAACTCTATTGGTTTTTGTTTCTTCAAAACACGATGTTCCACTGTAAAATAACGCGGAAACGTGTCCTCGATGCTGGTGAGACGCGGACCCGCACCACTGATTTTTTTGACCCGTATCAAGGGCTCGTCGGCCTGTGGAAATCGACTCTTGAGATACCTAAAGCTCAAGCCGAACACGCCACCGGTATATTGCTTGATTGTAATTTCTTTCTCGTATCGCAAGCGAAACTGNTCCAACAGATCCGGGACACTGCGATACTTGCCGGGCGGTATGTAATACACGTGACGATGCCCGCTGTCAGAAAATTCGATACCCGCACGCTTGTGGTCTACCGTGAACGTGGGCTGGAAGCTNACTGGGAACATGACCTCCGCAAGCGNTGCCTCATATCTTTCTGTATCATATTTTAACTCGGAGAATAGTTGGGTTACAAAATCGTTCGCGGTGTTAGCCTTAAAAACGCTCATTGAAGAATTACTCGGTAAAACCAGAAGAGTCATCTTCGTCG
>ATSW01107857.1:0-14797 GCA_000444245.1 Botryllus schlosseri | reverse complement strand
GTCTCAGATCCTCTCGTTTGCTTGTACCTTTCATTACACAGCACAGTTCAGTAATTACCAGCGATAATGTTGTTGCACTCGTTTCATCGCTAGAATGATGCACTTTACGACTTTACCGCGCTAAATTCCGGCGGCAAAATGGGGCTATATGGAACTTTTGAGGTGACGAGCGACCAGTCTGATAAATATCAACGCATTGCAATGTTTAGAGTAAAATGGGGCCTATTCTATGAACTGGTGCGATTTGACGATCAACTCTATTGGTCCAATATATCGATGACAGGCCGAAATCTCTTAAAAGATTGGTCAATAACACAAAGTGACTAACTGTGACAATACGTTACTATGTGCGAGTTTACTATTTTGCGGATAAACTGGTCTGGAATATAATTTGAATACCTGATACAAGTAGCTAAACCACAAACTCACTCATTTGTCCAGCATTGTCTCGACCAGGGCCTACTATATTCACGGCCTTATCTCCCACAAAATATAGTAGGCCCTGTCTCGACATTCAGGAATTAAGCATTATATTGATATTTTTTTGTTTTCAGGGATATACCCATCATAAGATCGCCTCCATTAGGTTTTGATTTCACAATAGAACCGAATCCCGGATAGCTACCAATGTCGAGGTATTGATTATCCGGACCTATGTCAGTGCACTAACATCCAGTTCAACGGCATCGGCCACAGTTTGGATGACTCACACGGCAAGCAGCAATCGTCATAGACTTGGTTTATTCAGGAAATATCAATTCGCTTTCAGATCCGGCATGAAGAAAAATAAGTTATGTCCATGTTTACCAAAGAAATATAAAAACGAGAGGCTTAACGATGAGACACAGATGGACTTGGTGTGAATAAGTTTCAATGCACATTCCCCCTTCAGTTATTGCAGAAGCAAAGAAAAATATGCATTATGCGCTGAATATGCAGCCAAATAACACTAGGAGACTGTAGGTAATGAAAACAATTTACCATTGGTTGCATCGGACTGTAACTGTCTCCAAATACGTAAATTCCTTCTCAGCAAAGTCCGCGATATGAGAATACTCTACTGCAGTCAAATTGTTAGGAGATCCGCACGATATTACTGAAATTTCAAAATATATAGGCTATTATTTGAAATCGTAAAGGAAATACAATTATACAGTTATACTTTGACATCTCGGCTCCTCATGGGTCCATACGCCTTCGTTGTTGCATACGGTACGGTGGTGACCGATCATATCAAATCCAAGGTCACAAGCGAATGTCACGACATCCTCGAATTCGTAGTAGCCTTTGTCGTCAGTTGAGGTGATTGTTCCGTTTGTTGGCGCTCGCAACGGTTTCAAACATTTAATTCCTGAATAATAAAACAATACTATGGTGTCTAAGACTCCACAATCCACATAGGTAATCTATTTGCGACGGCATCACACAGTTGAAATTATTTTGTGCCCCTCGAATCCTCATCCTAGTTTCATAAACCGAGGTGGATGTGAGACTAAAAGGATCGCAACTGCGTGTCGTTCGACATCCTCCTTAGGGTTGTCCATAATTTGGAAAATCTCAAAAAATATGCGTATCCATGTCTCATTCTGTAGATTATTGATAAAAAACGTCAATGAACCCGCAATAAGCTCATAGTAAAGTCGGTAACATTTGTCTAAATGCGTTTGAAAGTAGCTGCCGTAGAGTGGGCGTGTTAGCAACCATAGAACGGCGAGAAGACCAGTAATCACGAAATCACGTCTCTTGATTGGTTATTCAGCTATGCTTGAATGATCACGACCACAGCGGCTTGCTGATTATATGTGCTTCTATTAGTCGTCCAAGGAGATCGCTAACGGCAATGATTATGTAAGCGCATTGTACATTGGTGATTTAATAATAAAATGAGACATCTGGTCATTGAATGTTTTAGTGTTAAAACTAGGTAACGATAGGTTTAGAGCAATGGTTCTTAACCCTTTTTCCTCCAGCGCCCCCTTTCAAAAATTATCGTGCTCCAGCGCCCCCCTCCTCATATTGTAAGGACTGTAATAAAAACAATGGGTCAGAGGGAGGGCCGTAACAGCACTTCGTCAGCCCCTCTAAACAAATGATTATCTTGGTCACCCATAGTGTGATAAACCAAACTCGTGTGGGCTTCGCCTCCAAGAACCCCGTGCGTGATTTTGATGGTCAGCAAAGTTTATGTAGCCTGGTCACCTTAGGAGTCAAAATTTTCTATAATGCATGAATGAAATGGGTTGTAATTGCATAATGCATATATATGTCACTATGAACTTTTCATCCTCTCAGCCCACGTAATCAGATTTACCAGTAGCGCCGAGTGAGCTGTTGTATTGGAAAATGAAGGCCAAATAATTAATAATTGAACATATTCGGGCGTGCCTGTTGGTACAATTAAATCGTTACATGTGATTTTGTTACCTCTTGTCCGCTATATAGTCGTATTAAACAAAAGTTAACACACGATTCAAAATTGTTATTTCGTCACTGAAAAATAATTTTTTGCGATGGATGTTATTTGTCTTGTGGGGTGCAGATTGCGACGACATGATAATTCGGCACGAGCGATTTAATCACATATGAACAATTAGACTTATATACATCGAAGTTTACGCTCAACATAAGGGCAATCCTCTTCGGCTAAGGATTTTCTCGCTGACTATCTTTTTGACGAACTTCTCGGAGTCCCATGTCTTCGTGCATCGTGGCGTGGTAATGGCCGACGCCGAAATGCCTATTTCTATTTTCTATAATAATGCGTATTCGTCCGTGGGGAAGTCGTCATAACATGATGTTTAATTTATGTTCATTCACCGAAAAAATTTAGGGCACCCTTCGAGCTAAAGGATCGGGGGTTTCGGTTGCAGCGATTTCGGTCTTGGTAAGAGGCCAAAGTTCAGTCGGTCTTTTTGGGACTTTGGTATTGGAAACATTTCGAGCTTTAATCGCGATTGAGGACCATTCGACTATAATAAACCGTATAATAATATGTAATAATTGGTATATTCACGGTCTAATCAAGGTTGTTAAAACAACAATTGGGTTCGCTTTCATATACCCTGTGGTTCGAATTTTGTCTTAGTGCTTTGTGTAACTATAAGTGAGTCAACTGAGAATGGGATGCATTTATCTGCTCACATTGAATTTAGTACTGTACCCAGTTATTAATTTTAACATGAATGTATTCCAAACAAAGCAACTCATATTATATAACGTTCGTGTGAGGTTGTGACCACAACACGAGATATAATATCATCCTTTATGATACGATGAAGAAATATTCTGACGATTTAATTTTGTAGCTCTCAAATACAAGTGTAGGCCTACTTAGTTATTCATTTCGTGCACAAAGCTTCAAAACTTATGCTATGTACAAGGGGCTCTCACTCTCAATCAAAAGTGATATACAGTGCCTCCTTCGATTTTCTCACGCTGTGCGATTAATTCGAAACATTTTGTTGAAAATAACCCTAGCAAGCGTGACGGCAGGGTTTTAAATAACGGGAAATTGTCGATCTAAAAGTACGCGGAATTTGTTTTATATGAATTATAATAACCCAGTACATTTATGAAAACATATGTAGGAAACATGGTCGTATTTGACATGTCTTCTGTGATGTTAATTTGTTCCGAATACTCCTTAAGGATATGTCCTACTACCACATCATCTACTGCGAAGCCAATTTTCTTCAGCGCCCCTTGATCGCCCCCCTGAGCCCAGCGCCCCCCATATAGCCCTCTGAGCATTTTCGCCCCCTTCAAAATCGCCAGCGCCCCTTGAGGGGCGCTGGTGGCAAGGTTAAGAACCACTGGTTTAGAGCAACAATAGCCTCCTACAGGCATGACAGAGGTGAAGCAGCGAATAATTATGAACTTATAGAACTAAGTATAGATCCAAGAAATACATATATTATATGCTTGAGATTACGCCAAGTGGTCCTGCTTTTCTGGGTGCAGGTAAGGCATATTAGACATCACCAAACTGGTGCAGCATAACATGTGAGATGGATGCTGGACACCTTTGCATTACCTTGCATGTCACATTTCACTGTTACATTTTTCTAGTGTTATGTTGATATGTAATGTATACGAATAAAGATTCTCTCTCTCTCTCTCTCTCTCTCTCTCAATCCTGTATGCTCAGAAGATATGTGGGCCGACCAGGTAGCTTACATTGGATTTCTCAAGAAGAGTGTAACTACCACACCGCTTCAATCCATCCTTTTTTGTCCATGTCTGGTTTGATTCAAGCATTAGTCGTTATGCAGCCGGTAATGATCTAACATTCATTAAGGACATGCTAAGCAATGCAAGCAAACTGTCTTTTTGCTGGTCCTACCAGCACAGTTTGTGCTTATCTTTAGACCTCTTTGCCCGGCATCATTGAGGACTTTGATAGCACTTGCGGGTATGATTCATTATGCTGAAAGAATCTGACAAGTGCCAAGCATAAATGACTGATTCATCCAGCCCTTACAGCATTCAAGACTTCAATTATGTACCACGACAACAGCCTAATAAGATCAGACAAAGTAGTGTCAATGTCAAGCTTTATAGTTGTATTCAATGATGGTACATCCCCTCTGAAACTAGAAATTTGTTTGCCACTTGCATAAGAGCCTATGCAGTATTTTTCCGTGTGTTTTTGTGCTTTCCATCAATGAAATCAAGGCATACAGGCTACAGCGGTTACCTTCACAATAAGCCATCCAGGCATGTATTTAAAGATATTGTGAAGCAGCTGTTCTTATAGTTCATCATGTATTTCGTAACTCAACATGTTCTGAATTAATCCTAAATCATTAGTTGCGGACCAACCTACAAATCACCGTCGACAGCCGACTCCTTGACCAGCTGATCAACAAGCCGCCAACGTCGTGATCATTGAAGCATAGCAGATTAGTCAATCAAACGCCGTGATTTCGTGATTACTAGTCTGCTTGCCGCTCTATGGTCGCTGACACGCCCAATCTACGGTAGCTACTTTCAAACGCATTTAGACAAATGTTAACGAATTTCCTGTGAGCTTATTGCAGGTTCATTGACGTTTTTTAACCATAATCTATAGAATGAGACATGGATATGCATAAATTTTGAGATTTTCCAAATTATGGACAACCCTAATAAACAGGCAAGTTTGTGCTTCAATACGTGTTGACCGAGTGTGCAATAATATCGTACAATGTTCATATCAGCTGTACTTAGCTTGTAAGTTACATTCTTTTTGTATTCTGTATTTCTTCTGATATCGTAAGAAAGAACAGGGTGGAGTTGGCATCTGTTTATAACAGGGTCTATCAACCTTTTTTAAACCGTGGCCCATTTCCTGATTGAGAATGTTCTGTGGCCCACCTCTTATCTAAAAGTCATAGACCATGTCAATATATAGTAGTCGCCTCAGGAAAATATGCGCATCTTTCTCTCTCATATTTTATTCAAATCTAAACCTGTAGGAAAAATAAATCTTGTGAATAACGACGAACATTTTCAAGTTGGATAAATCTCCTTCAACAATCATACCAGCGAAATAACCGAGATCCCCCGCTATGGATGGGTTTAGGGTGCGACAGTTACGGCCATGGAAAATCGTCTAAATATTTTGTAGGCCTACATCTGTAGTTCAACTCGCGTCTCGACATATGGTTACCATACGTTCTTCTTTAAGAGGATTTGTCCTCCTTTTTCAGCAAATTGAAAATGTCCTCACCTGCGCCTCACTTCCCATTTCACGATATATTTTTGAACCTTGAATATAAAATTTGTGTCTATTTTTCAAGTAAAATATTGCAATGCTAGTCATTCATGAACATGGATACAAACACCAATTATTACACTATGGTCAACAAAATGATTTTTTGGCAGAATATCTGAGAGTCGTTTCGGGGGTTTTCGAGGTTGCTGATTACAAATATCACATTAGTTGTCCCAGATTGACTCTTCTTTAGAATATACTTATACCCCTAAAAATCCAAAATTACTGTATTTACCCTTGAATAGCCTATTTAACTTGGTAGGAAGTAAATCGTTTTTTTTTTCAATTTTACAGTGCACATTTAAAGATAATTGACTATGAAGAACGCTCATTTCGTTCTCAGTCATTTTATAAACATTAAGATGACCTGATGCGAAATCTTTGTTGGTCAAAAATGTAGTTTATCAAGCCCACAAATTGTACTTTTGCACAACGGAAATACAATTTCTTCTGTACCAATTGGTTATTGGTAATTGAAAGAGGAGTACAAAGCTATCAAATTTGTCATTGAAGAGCTTAACTGCAATACTCATATGCTTCTCATCTTTTTTGACTTGCAATGGATATTTTTCCGCTGAGTCAACAAAGTGGGTATACCTAGTATTCCTATCAAACTAGAAGCGTACATCTGGTAGCTTTAATAGATATCAGATTTGAATACGGATGAAAGACTACAATTTCATATCAGGTAGGACTCCAGAGCATGGCATTTCTCTTAAGTTGTAGTAAATAAAACTTTTCAGAAGATCACAAAGCATCCAACTACAAACAGGTGATCCGAAAATTCGTATTTTCCATGGGAAACTTGGAACAAACATGAGCATAAAAGTTCACTACCTGTTCAATCATCATGATATATTTCCTGATCATCACCTTTCGAGAAACTGCACTAAATTTCTTACAAGCGAAGGTCGTACAAAAAAACAATTTTGCTTTAATATAAATTAATAATATTATATTCCAACTGATTATTTTAAATTTACAATAGGTGGTGGTGAATATAAAACTGATTGAAATAAGGCCACGCTATTTGAGTATTTAGGTAATATTCATATACATCAGTGGTCGGGAACCTTTTTCATCCGAAGAGCCATATTGACCCTATATTTTCCATTTGAACTCTCAAAGAGTCATACATGCCAATCAACTATTACGTCACAATTGAAAAATTGTGACGTCATGGTAGCGCAAATTCGAAAGCACTACATGGGATTCGTGGTTTGAACCGTACTTTCTTTGTAAAAAATCGTACTAATCATGTAGGTTGCCTTTATTTGAGTAATGAGTATGCAACAATTGAGTTCCATATAGTTTGCAAGTTATATATTTTAATTGTATTGCATTGACAGGCATATCATATTTTTCGAAGCTTAAGACAATTCCCATTTAGATTTCCAACAGACGTAAACAACAGTAAAAGTATGAATCTACTTTTTGCACAGTTTTACTGACCTGTCTACTAGATTTTGAACATTTTTACTACTAAAATCACGCAACTTGCCTATTTATTGTTTGAAAATGGAGTGTGAATGAAGAGGTAAGGCATAGGTGAGGCACGGCCGGGCGATGCCTTACCTGTGATAGCGCAATTCATCGCAAAAATCATATAATTTATAATAACTGATATTAATCCAATATAATTGTCGCACTGATTCCGATTCGACTTCTCAATTCTCAATGTACGCCTACAAAGCTACGTTATCAATCAAGAACGTGGATCGCTATGACGTTGTTTGTAATTTGAATTTGTAATTGTGAATGCCACTTTCACGGTATTTCATTTTTAACCGTAGTTCAGGAAAACAATGTGTATTTGAAAACTGCACTGTGATATAGGCGCCGCCACGTATCCCACTCTCAATCAACGTATCGTGCAATCCAAGATTTCGTGGCGGGTACATCGAATTTGGAAGTGATATATTTCGCTGGCGCGACGGCAACTGAAATTTGAGGATTTTGAAAAGGCGGTCCAAGCCCCTAAATCCGAATATGCCACTGTATTAACCTTTCGATGACATGTTTATACTGCCACAAGAAAAATTATATTGGTCGTGCTGAAGATTTAGTAACAAGTTGCCGCAATATAAATAAATTGAGCACAAAAATAAGAATTTCGCGAAGAGCCGTATCTTATGCTCAAAAGAACCATATATGGCTCGCGAGCAATAGGTTCCCGACCACTGATATACATGAATGGAGTATATTTATGTACATGATATGAAAGTCTCCCACTATGATAAATCTAATACCCGTAAATATAGTGCTGTTGCTGTATTTTGATTTAAAAGAGTCTTCGGTGTGTAAAAATAACAGGTAGATTGAATTTCTCAACTTTATATTGCGACTGAGCCGATTTTCTATCCATCCTTTACAGAGAAAATGGGAGATTTTGGTCAAAATAGTCTTATGGGTTATCTCCAAAACAAAAACTAAGGTCATATTCGGAATAGTGCCGTTCAGAATCCCCAAACCCACGCTTACTTTGCCTGCCTAACCGTATGTGTCGACCAATCATTGAATGTTTTAAAAATTTCATTGCCGATTCTGGCTTATCATGAGACACGGTCTAAATTGCCTCCATGCCTGCACATCACCGGCGACGCTTGTATGACTAAATACCAATGTAGATTTCAAATCCAAATTGTTTCCTGAACGTCGCCGTTCTAACCGTAACACCTACCAATTAGGATAATCCCCGCAGCTACAATGACTAGTGGGTGAACACAAATGATCTGTCCAACACCAGAGTAAGCACCACATTCACGTGATAACTCAAATGCCCACTGCATTCTCGATATATCAACGATTTATTGGCCGATTTACAACCAAAAGGTCCACAAATAGGCTTAACAATGAATCATAGTAAGTGACGACATTTCCGTGCACTCAAGTTAATCTTGATCAAAGTCTTCACCCCTTGCATTCACGCGATCTGAATAAATGCAACATGGGAATCAGTGTTTCACCTACTATTATACGCTATTATGCAGATTGATGGCGTTAGGTAGGGTTGCATTTAAAACAAACAGTGTTTTGAAACACTATGTTTCAATCATGTTTTTAACAGTGTTTTAAACAACGGCCTTAAAAAAATTTCTGTAAGTTGTAAAATTATGCCATAATTGTGTAAATACTTTCCAAAAAACATGTTGTATGAGCTCACGGATAATTACAACCAGATAGAGCGAACGTATATCGATATGGGATGGGTAAAACCCTTAAAATAGTCGGTTCAACATTGTCAGTACAGATATTTCGTCAAAGGAGCTATATTTACCCTATATTTTCAATTCTTAATGTCAATCCACTATGACGTCATAATTGAATATTCGTGGCGTCATGGCTTAAAAACAAACAAAAAACAATAGAAAACATGTTTCAAATTAGGGCCTTGTTTTAAACAGGTTTGTTTTAAATAGATTTTTGTTTTAAATGCAACTCTAGCGATGGGCATACCGGGTTCGACGGCAAGATTATAATTTAGTCCTTGTAAATTTTCCGCAAGATTATCATTGCTTGCGATTAGAAACCGCAAAATTGAGGGATAGATGGTCCAAGACCAATCGAGACGAATTATATTTCAATCATTTCAATTTTTCAATAGCTTATAGAAAAGAAGGCTATTTCCAAGAGAGCTGGGTCGCGACCCACTGATGGTTTGCGAAGCTATTTCAGGTGGGTCGCGAAGGATTTCTAGATGTAATAGATTCCCATTCAATATTCTGAGTACCGTATCTTCTCACGATTATAGACGAGCAAATACATGTTCTCATCTTCTGAAATAAAATGTTTTCGCACCCCTAAGCGCCACGTTCTCGTGCTCAGAATAATTCGTGAGCGAGTTTTTCGTGACCGGTCATTTTGATTGGAGCCCCACATTAGACAGTGTGTTATTGTGTGGGCCTATGGCTGAGAATTGGAATTAATTCCTTCGTTCACGTTGATCGAGAAGTGCAGCAATCCAACTCGATTTTGTGTCATAATGAGCAAATTGCCGCGACCTATACTACTCAGAACCCCATTGTTTTCAACGTAAAAGATACGCGTTTTCTCGTCTCTGATCATGTGTTACGTTTATTGATTCTTGTCTGCTTCATACACCTGAAGTATGGCGCAACTTGTGGGCATCCAGTTTAACTCGCGACGAATGTCGCACGTTGACTAGCCCAAAGTACCATATAATGAGAAATACAGCGGAATATAGGCATATATATGCGTCATATGTTGCCAGGTGGAAAGTGAAATAGAATACTTTATAATACGCCTTGTAGCGCGTCCTGGGTATAGGAATCGCATTGATATATCGGAAATACCATGAGTTATCAGCATTTTAAATTCACTGAATTCACAGCTGTAAGAGTTTTCCCGAATAGCGTGCAGTCTACACAATACGATACTCACCAGCCAAGGCGTCTTCGAAGTCATTTTCATTCATATCCTGTTCGGAAACAATTCACACTTTCATCTGTACCGTTTCTAGATTTAGAAGTCTAAACTTGATAACATACAGGAAACGAGTCATCGATGCTCTCGGGCACGTCTGCTCGTTGGTCTCCGAAAAAACGTCGACGTCGAAAGAAAACAACGCGAGGAGGAGAAAGTGAAATGTAAAAGCGTCGTCTATGATACCATTTCCTCCACGCATTCGCTTCCACGGCAAGGCCGACGACAACGAGCAAGCATAAAACGACTTTGATGCGCATATTTCCTGTAAAGGAATGAAGTCACGATTATTGCGTGATGCATTTTATACTCAATAGCATATCCGGACGTGTTAGTGTAACAGCAACATCGAATTATCAAGTTATGAGAGATGAGAGCAAAAAATACCTTAATGCTACTCACCACGATTGATAACGCGTACCTTATTTAGGCGTCTTTATCCAATAAAATATAGTCGTTCTTGCCGTACCCTAATTTTGCGTTTGATAGAAATAAAATTAGACTTTACCCAGACGTGGTAAGTAACGAATTACATGTACTTATACCAAGTACGTAAGTTTTATCAACTTGCACTACTTTTCCAAGTGGCTGAGATTTTAGACGACTTCCAGTCTCTTTAAGAAAAAATTAGTTACTTCTTACTCCTTTAATTTTGTCGAGTTCGCAGTAGTTTTGGGTCACATTCATCTTCATGCGTGACATTGTCCTAAACACTGGGACAAATAGCCCGTGTATCACGGAGTCTGCAATCATTTTCTATATATACTGTCATTATTCACTTTGCGTTTGTCTTTAAGTTGTACGCGGCAATTTCGGAAGGTAAGCCCACGATTTATCGCTGAAAATATTTGATCTTTAGACCAATTGTATTTTTTCAAAATACTTACTACTGCTTTTACTTCAAGTAGTTCTGAAATATCGTGTTAATCGCTACTTCTACTTGTCCGTGAGCATAAAGTTATGACGTAACTTGCACTTTACTTTATACAACGCTGATTACCTTGACCACATCTTAGCAAAATGTTAAATCTTCATCATCTCCAACGTAGATAACTTACCAGCCACCGATGAAGCTTCGAGACAAACGTTAATGTTCGATAAAGAGGCTCGTGACGATCACCGTCTTATATCGTATCTCTTATATCTCCNTCNCACTGTTCAGGATTTCCGAAAACCGNCTCTACTGATGATATTGCATCACANTACATACAACTTGTNGCTAATCATACACGGGAAGCGAGGGTCTGAGGAAGTGTNTCCAAAACAGTTTTNTCGATNTNATATTGTTNGTTATGTGTTTCNTATACTGCTATAGTNNTCATCAGTCANTNTGACTTCTCGGTAGNTGATATCCANNTGAACTGCGGATCATNCCTATGNGGAAGGTCATNATATTGNGTATATGNNTAAGTAAATGTCGNGGGTAACNNCTATATGGTGGACTCNTTNTNAATAANAAGNAATATAACTGATCCGTGCGTTTTAATTTTGTGNAANTCTCNTTCAGACATACAGATGATGCAAATCCATAATATAGGGTTACGATATTTTGAAATCGGGAAAGGAGGNNAAATCNNAAAAGTTAGTTGACCAATACTGAAAACAGCTGATTTCGTATNTTTTTGCTGTANAATTTGGTGAGCTGCTGNAATATTTGGTGAGGNCGTATGGTAACCCTNNANAATACCNCGTTCTATATTCACTNTGGAAANATGCAACNAANGAGCGNCCNNGATGTATNAAGAGGGGGCACTTACATTNAGCTAGTTNGTTNGGTAAGNTAAATANNTAGTTTCGGCTAGATTTCCTGTTTTAAGTAACGCAAGTCAAAGTAAGAGACCGACTCTTATTAACGATATTGAAAGTGTAAACGACGTTTTGTTGGTAGTATCTTTAATGAATAAAGAAGAGTGAAATATATACGAGATATACAATATGATAGATAAAAGTATCATTAAATGATTTCCTTCTGCTCATCTCGTATATTTTGATATNCCAAAAAACAGCGAGTTCAAAGAATAATGCGATGTCATNATNGCAGAGAAAAGACAGCTAATATCTCTATATAGNCTAGTATGAAATTTGAGGTNACGAAGTGAACTCCATTGGCATCCCGACTGGGATTGAACTTATGACTGTTCGTTCTGCGGAAATGTCGAAACAGCTGAACTCATATTTTGATATAAAATACGCAGATAGATTGACTCAAGAAATAGTGATTCACAATAATTACGCNGTAGAGGCATAGTATGACATTTTTTATATCATGCTAAGTATTATTGTATGCCCGCGAAATATATTATTTGGAAAATATTGCATGGTGAAATCAAGTTTATATGACTTGATCAGGCCATAGTCGGCACACCATTCAACATGTTTTTGTTTCGTTCGTAATAGCTACCCCATNAAAGCTAATTTGCTTTATGCGTTACGGANNGATCAACCCACTGCCAGATCATTTTGAATTACCTGCGCGGTATATGTTATTGTANGCGATCTGTTTGGATTTGGCGGATTATGATTCAAAACACAACACAACCAAGTGTNTAGTCGGCATCGTGAATACTGCATTAAGATAACACATTCTCATAAGATTCAAAGTAATTATTTAATTCATCTGGACAAAATTATGGAAATATTATGGACTCAGTAGGCCTACCTTAAAAGTTGGTGATANTGTATTCCAAGTACGAGTNGTCAAAAGCTCAATTCACCATACNCAAGATTTCAAGTGCAGCGATGAGATCAGAACCGAAACAACACNATGCCGGATCACACGAGTATAAGTCAGCGGTAGTCAGAGCAGTTAGCTTTCTCACTATACTAGGTGGAAATTTAACGCCTNCTTATTCAAGTAGAAGTACAAATTTCAAAGGTACGCGTTGAATCTTTTTAGAAAAATGTAGAAAATGAAGATATGAAAGANCTATAATGTCNGTCGGTGGTTTCCAAAGTGTGCGCCAGCGCCNCNTGGTGGCNTCAGCGAGCGTGAAGGGGACGGTGGCCATGAAATGGGGGATTGGGGGTTCAGGCGANAAAATCGGGCGGTAGGGGGCGCCGAGAGAAAATGGGACNGTGTAGGTTTATAAGGCAACTTCTACGTGGTGTTGAAACGATTGATAAATACAGCANCCTATTACGTANTAAAAATGCAAAATAGATTCAGTCCAGTCCATTGTTACTTGACAATNNTGATTCTGTCCGTCAATGGACTATTTTAGCAGTCGNCAGAATCCCTAGAAAGCAACGGTTCTCAACCTTTTTCATCGCGCGAACNGGTAANATTTCAAAAAATATTTNGCGGACCNGTGGACCTTGACAATTGAAATCAACCCAGAATGCGACCATTATTTGCAACTATGGTANTAGAGAGTGACATATTGAGGGTTTTATTCGTAATTAAATATGTTNATGATGATATTCACGTAATTTTACGGTGGTAGGTCTGCTGAGTCGAGATAAAATCCTCTTGCCCAGATAACCTGCTAGCGAAGCGAGTCGATTCATAGATGCGTAACACGTGATAAACGGTTGAGTATCCTGATACAGCAAGCGATTGCTGGTCGCTTCGTGAGCAGATATTGTATGCCATTCGTATATCATATCTGGGGTGCGTTTGCAGTGTGTTCCNCCACTAGGATATCATATCAGGAGTAGATTCGGACTGTGCTGTTACCANTCGGATATCATTTCTTTGGTATGTTCGTTATGTGTTGCGTCACTGGGACATCATGTCCTGAGTGTGTCCGGACTACGTATCCACTGGGACGGTATATCTAGAGTAGATTCAGACTGTGTTCCGCCACACGGACACCACGTATGGGGATATTTGGAGTTTGTTACAACTCCAATATCATATCTGGGATGTCTTCGCACTCTGTCTTCCGCCACTAGGACATTATGTCCGGTGTAGATTAGGACTATGATCCGCCACAAGGACAGCATGACTGGGGTATATTCTGCCTGTAANGGCAACCCAGACATCATGACTGATTATGTTTGGACGGTCTTGGCACTGGGACACCNTATCTGGNGTTGTTGTTGTTTATTAAACATAAATAATGGCGCTTATCGCCTCACGGCCTTTTGCGCCACAGCCAATAACATTGTACATGAATAATGGCGGANACGGAATAAATTGGATGCACTCAGATCATAACAGGCGGTATCACAAGAACACGAGGGTAGAGTAAGATCACGAGGGTGAGGCGGTTGCACAAGAAAACAAATCAAATATCAGAATAGTATGATAAACTCAAGTTACAAATTGTGGTTGCACGATAACACAAATTTAACAACATAAGGTGTTATTTGAGGATTAAGCAGTAAATCGGTAATACAAAAATTCACTTTCAATTGCGCACATTTATCTCTAAGAAATTCACGGTGAAAAGTATATTTTGGACAACATATTAAAAAGTGTTCGACGGTTTCGGGTATCGGCAGTAACTACAACATGGTGATTCAACTATTCCAATTTTAAACAAATGAGCGTTCAATCGGCAATGTCCAGATTTCAAACGAAACATGATGCCATCTATGAGGCGGTTTCCACAAGTAGGGGGAGAATCACAAATCGAGGATTTGAAGGATTTATAT
>ATSW01107823.1:0-11649 GCA_000444245.1 Botryllus schlosseri | reverse complement strand
AAGGTATTGTTTAGTGCAGTGGTTCTCAACAGACGGTATAGATATACAGATATTACACACATTCATTGAGGTGCCTTGGAGTCGACATTTATCTGAATAGGCCAACCAAGTCTGTGTCTACAGAAAGAATATGTGTACCAACTAAAATAGTATATTCAATGTTCTTTCCAATTATCTTCCAGTTACTGACGATTACCCTTGACGAGTGTCAGCCGAAAATATTTGGGTTTATTTCAATATGAATATACTATGCAATTGTATATTGAAGTTCTGCACCTCCAAGGAGCTCTTCAAATACATTACAATTTATACCGTACGTTCGTATACTAATCGCTTGTCCATTAATTAGAGAAATAAAGCATAAAATTTCAGATTCATTAGCGTCGTGTGCACTCTGGACTTTGAGTTTTGTAACAAATTGTTGAAAAGTGGCCTGCAACTGTTTTAGACCTTTTACTTGTGAAAGCTCAGAAGGCTTTTCATAGAGAATTGTACAATCTAGCGTCATTTGACATATAATACAGGCTAGCAAACAGCAAATTAGGCATATTTCTTTAAACTTGACTCAAGAAATTTTTTAAAATGAGTAAAATGACTAGACTCGAACCAAGTCATATGACTCAAGACTAGGACGGCCAAGACAGACATTTCATCGTAACTTCGAGGAAGAGTAAAGTCACCACATGATTGGTATTTCGTATATCAGTCATGATACTTGCAAAATAGGGCCAGAAACTGTTAAGACTCAGAAAAATACTTTGTTATGAATGTGTACCATTCTATATAACTCGAGCAGTGCTGAAAAGTGCGTTGAACTCACACCTGAACAGGGAACATAAAGTCTTGAACTCGGACTCGAGTCAGTCAGGACTCGACCCTGTACTCACTGATTTGGACTCGGCGGTGAATTGAAAATGACTCGACTTGACTCGAGTCAAAACTACAAAAGTGACATTGACTTGTGACTTGGTTACAACCCCGATGAGTTGCTCGTAATATTTCTTATATCTCAGGCTAATTTGTTTTTTGAAGGTCCCCGAACCCGCAAATTTCATTCCCGCAATTTTACCCGAAAAGGTTTCACCGGTACCGCAAAGTATGAAAACCACTGGCTTCGCGCACTCACGTGATCAATAAGTCGCTTCCCGAAAGCTTTTCGCTGCCAGGATCTCGACAAGAAGTATTCCACGCACCGTTCCGCTATCCCTGTAAACAGGAAATTCTAAATTTCAATCAAACGCCGATAATCCCGTTCCAATATATTTTGTGAAATGTTGCTATGCTCTAATTTTAATTCTAGTCAAACTACTAATTGGATTCTGGAGTCAGATTATACAACTATAACATCTACAAACATTCGCTGCGTTATAGTTATCATTCGAATTTTATCTAAAATTGATAAATTTGCTAGCTGTCAAACTCCGCGAAATACAATAAATGCCGCAAAGCTTCATCGAACCTACATCGTAAAATCTGCAAAATTTGAGAATTTCAAAATTTCGCATGAAAAAAACCAAAATCTCACCGAGCGAGCGCATGCAGTGATGCACCCGAGCAGGGCCGAGTCTTGCTTGAGCGATTTCAAAGCCACGCCCCTCGCCGCCGATTAAATTCCGTTTCGGAACGCGTACGTTGTCGAATTCGATCTCCATACGACCGTAGGGGTGGTCTGTCATGAAAACATGGTACCGAAATAACTTTTGCACGAAGGCACAGAGATTTTATATGCCATTAAATAATATATTCATATCATCCTTAACACAAATATTCAGGCTGTCTTGCACAAACCACCAATCCAGCAAGTTCTAGAGGCCGATTTCAAAATCTGTGTAGTTTTACTTTTACTTGTGGATATTGAAAGCATGTAGTTCTAGTCCCAGTTGTGGATATAGGAAGAAGAGTAGTTCTAGTTCTAGTTGCAGATGTTAAAAAATTAGTATTTCTAGTGGTTTGTTAGGAAATTGAGTAGTTTTTGTTCTAGTTCCAGTTGCAGATTTTTGAAAAAATGAGTAGTTCTAGTTCTAGTTGTGGATTTTGAAAAGTGAGTAAAAGTTCCAGTTCTAGGTGCAGATTTCGAAAAATGAGTAGTTTTAGTTCTAGTTGTGGATTATGACAAATGAGTAGTTCTAGTTCTAGCGTCAGGTTTTGAAATTGAGCAGCTCTAGTTCTAGTTCGATTTGTAAAAGTGAGTAATTCTAGTTCTAGTTGTTGATTTTTAAAATTGAGTAGTTCTAGTTCTAGATTTGGATTTTGAAAAATGCGCAGTTCTAGTTCTAGTTACAGATTTTGAAAAATGAGTAGTTCTAGTTCTAGTTCTCCAATATACAATTGGATAATATATTCACATATACACAAAAACAACAACAAATATTTCCATCCAACAATCGTCAGGGGTAATCATCAGAAATTAGTGGAGACATTAAGAGAACAGTGAATATTAACAGTCATAATTTCAGAGAATCATGGAGGTACAGAACTTCAATATACAACTGAATAATCTATTCGCATTGGAATAACCCAGAATATATCCGGCTGACACTCGTCAGGGGTAATCGTCAGCAACTAGTCAAGATTCGGGAAGGACATTGTATATCAACAATCATATCACCAAGTATGATATCATTAATTCAAATTAAATTGAGCGGAATTTTCACAACCACCATCTTTAACTGTGAAGGGAAAGTAAAAACTTACCAAAAAAACCAAAGGCGCTCAGAGGCCTTACCAGCGTCACCCCTGGCGTATCGAATGGCACAATAACCATACTGTGTGCCTGGTGGGGTCCTCTGTTGCCCGGGCTTGTGGTGCGGCCCATTACAATCCCGAATTTGCACCTCGGGTCTCCAGCTCCTGAGTATTGAATTCAACGAATGATATCTGATTGTATGGTGGTATCAAATTGAGTTACTGCTACGCCAAAATCTAGAACCTGAGTGATTCCATTTTGAATCAAGTATTAGGCTTAGAGTTAACTATTCCAGTATGGCTCATTATGTAGTCATAACAGTATGGAAGACGTGACACGGTGGTTCTCAACCGGGGGTCCGCGAAGCTTCCATATTTGCAAAATGGTAGATAACCTGCTTTGTATTCAGTTAAATTGAAGAAATCACAAGGCAGTTACACTTCGTAACCGCTAAACTTGAGAACTCATATAAACAGAACGGTCGTTGGAGATGTAATATTCGGCAAAATCATTTTAATTGACAGATTGCCAACATATTGCTGTTTAGAGATGTTTTGTTGACGCTTCGGAAAAAAATCTGTTTGCGAAAATCCATTTTTTCCTGTGTTAAATCGCTATGCAAGAAAAACTTCAAGATCTGCTAGATAGAAATTACTAGGCTGAAAGCTATACGTTCATGAAAGATATGTTTCTCAATTTCGGTGCCATATATGTTGCGATCATACCCAAAGGCAGGCTTGTGATGACTCGAGTCATGTCTCGACTCGAGTCGCGATTTTATGATGACTCATGTTGACTCGAGTCATTATCTCAAAATCCGGAAATGACTTGACTCGAGTCAATCTGTGTATTGACTCGACTTGGACTCGTGTCATTGTGCATGACTTGAACCAAGTCATATGACTCGAGACTCAGACGGCCAGGACCGACATTTCATTGTAATTTCTCGAGTCATTAGATTTAATACTCCTTCCACATTCGAGTACTCGAATCATTATGCTCAGCCCTGCTTACCGCTGCTCCACCATTTCCGTCCGTTAACGATATAGCTGTCCCCATCGGGTGTCATCGATAACTGCATGTTAGTGGCATCGCTGGAAGCTACCGCTGGTTCTGAAAGCGGACACAATCAAATTTCAACAGAAAATATCGAATATATTGAACAATCACACAAAACTGATACAAACCTGTCATGCAAAATGCGGATCGAATGTTTCCTTCCAGTAATGGCTGAAGCCAACGTTGCTTCTGATAATCATCGCCATAGCGATACAACACTTCGATATTGCCAGTATCTTGAGAAAAAGTTAATATAGCTTATATGATAGTATCTGGTACTGCGATATTTGTGTGGTTTTGTTTACAAACTGCTTCAGACTTGACAATTATTGGCTTTCGATTATTTTTCAGCACATTTGCAATTCATGAATTCGTATCATGAGGTATTATAGTCAGTTGGAGACTTTCAAAGTGGTTAGTTCTAGTTCTGATCGCATTTTGAAAATGCAGTGATTTGCACTAGTCTGATCTGCCAAACACCTACTAAATTACAAAATAAAGATAAAATATGGAATATGGAATCACCATTACAAAAGGACAGGGTCTCCAGTTTGAAATGAGAGGGTTTTCGCCCCAAAAGCTTACGTCTGGCTACACCACTGTTAGTAGCACTATGCCTCTCAGCTAGCAATGGCTATAACCTGTAAAAACATGACACAAGAGAACAGCGGTTTCACAATTCACGCCAAATGACTGCTCATGTTTTCTAGTTGTTTTATAAAAAAAAATTCAACAAAAACCTGCACCATCAACTCATCAGCTTGGTAGTTTGTGTAAGTCTGAGTACAATGGTCATAGATTAGTAAAATTTATACAGATATCACCAAACCTGGTGCGCTGCAGTTGAAGACTTCCGGAGCGAAATGATATTTCCCCAGCTGTTCGGCGATGTAAGCGTAATCGACATTGCTCAAGCCGCCGNTTTCGGGCAGAAAAAGGTTCCAAAGGCCTTCGGACTTGGCTTTAGCCTGTACAAATATTATCACCGCTTCACGTGGCTTAAAACAAGCCAGTTTCGTCGCGAGGATGTAAAATAAATAGCAGAATTTGTAAGAATTTTCTTGCTCCAATAATTTTTTTGATGAATTCCACCCCAGTACTGATGACAGAGGTGGTCAGTAACCTCTTTTTCTAAGTACTCGAGTTGGTTTTGAGTACTCGCACTCCTTAATTTAGTGCAGTGGTTCTCTCTAGGGGGTCCACAAAACCTCCAAATTTGCAAATTGGTTGACAACCTAATTTGTATCTTTTGGATTAGAGAAATCACAAGGCAGTTTCGTTTCATAACTGCTCAAAGTTCAGAACTCACACAAACAGAATGGTCGCCTGAGATCGAAGACCAAACTCATCTTATTCTACAATAGCATTCTGATACAAAGATATTTTGTTTAGAGATGTTTTCTTGGGGTTTCTAAAAATATTCAATTTTCTCAGGTGATATAAATAACCGCTATTCCATAGTAACTTCAAGACCAGCTGCTATATAGTAATGACTAGGCTGGATGTTATGTTTTGTTTCTCGATTTTGGTGGCGTAAGTATCATACCCAGAGTCTTACGCGTAATTATTATTTGAGGCATCCATTCATAACAAATGTATGGTGTGGATTTTCAACACACGACCGCGTATTTCAACAAATGCAGCTACAAAATTTGCTAAAAAGTCTTTCCAATTTCTACATAATTAGTATGATGTTATTTTCAAGAAAAGCATCACAAGCCTAGTCGATATTAGTACAACACAGTTGACGGTTGCATGATAATGAGGTAAATTTGAACTAAAACTTTGTGGGGGTCCGCGAAGACGAAAGGTCGAGAACCACTGCTGTAGCGGTTGTTTTTAGACGACCTCTAATTCCACTGGAACACATAGGCACACTGCTCACACTGCTCACTGTTTTTGGATTTGGAGAAGGTGTTTTCAGCAATATTTTGCAACTTTATGAGTGAACAAGTCATGAAATCTGGCAAAACAAGCTCTGCATCACGATATAACTACGGTAAATACATACCGCTATTTGTCTGTGTAATGTCTTCGGTGTTGGTAAGGGGCACACGAAAAGTCTTAGAGTTAATAAATTCTTTACTGCCGTGAAAGCAAAACTAAACACCTATTCGAAGATTGCATCTATATCTAACATCATACCACATTTGGTGTTAGCCATGAAGTCAGATCAGCAGTCTTTTTTTCAGGCAACCTAACACTTTAATCTGTGAATCAACGGAATCCAAAAAAAGCTGTTTTTGCACAGCCCTACCGGGCACATTCTTTATCTCGTAAGCTATTGTTTGTATGCGCTCACCTTCAAATCTTCCACAACGGGGCAAATTTTCCATCTGTTCCCTTCATCTTTGTAGAAATCATAGTATTCCTGAATAAAAGATGTCAATTAATAACGGCAATCTGATTTGAATATTCAGGTCTATTTCTATTCGTAATAGATTTGAAGCTAACTGCGTTACATCTACTCCCACTAGAGCAGCAAAACTGAATGCTTGACCAGCTCTAACAGGGTTGTAATCAAGTCACAAGGTTCCGAGTCACAAGTCAATTTCACTTTTATAGTCTTGACTCGAGTCAAATTGAGTCATTTTCAATTCACCACCGACGAGACTCCGAGTCCCAAGTCATAGTGTTTAATGTTCAGTATAGAGTTGAAGTCAGGTTCAACTCAGTTCTGTGAAACTCTTGGGGTGATATCGAAGGTCTTGGATTCATAATATACTTATTTTTCTCACTCTTCATATGTTCTGTGCTTATTTTTCAATCATCGATCCTAATATACCAACGAGACTTGAGTAAGTCGTATAGAATTTGTCGAGTCATATGAATTTTTGATACTCGAGTCATCACACCCTGGCCACTACCGTTTAAATCACTGATGCATCACATACATAAAAACGCCTGTGAAAATAAATACCATACCTTTTCCGATGGCGCTACATGCTTCTTTATGAAGGCGTTGACCTTTTCCAAACAAGCCTGTCCCTTCTTGCTAGGTGATAGCGTCATGGGTTTCATGCTTCCGCTACTGGCACTATAAGAAAGTAGGATTCAGAACTAAAAGAGACAGCAAACCCTACAGGATTTCGCAAAAAAACTGTAAAACAACAATAGTTTGCCCATAATTGACGAGAATATATAATAATTTGGTGCAATGCAGTATAAACTCGAGTTTATTTCAATATCAATATACATACTGCAGTTCTATACCTACAGTGTCTCTATATATTGCAACCACCTATGCTACATTACTTGCTGTTGTCTGCCAATTACTTGAAAAGCGTAGGAAGCCGAGGTGCCATCAGAACTTAATTAGGGCCTGCTTCATTGAAGCGTTTGCATATGTAAATTTGTGTCAAATAAAATGAAGTAGTCCTACACTAGCTCATCATTGTAGCGATTCTGCCTCAGTTTGAAATGTGCGGTTCAAATTTTCAAGCCCGGTGAATGGCGAAATGGCTATAGATGTATTGCACGAAACTGCTTTATATTGCTTCATTTCATCTAATCATACGTTAGTAACAAACCGACTATTTGGCAATCTGTGACAGATATTACCAATACTGTCGCGGATATATTGTTGTAATCATCGTGAGCCTGGTATACGTTACATGATACAATCGCACATCACTTCAGATAATTATGGATGGGCATAATAATCGTATTGTGGCATACGAAACATGTAGTTCAAATCTATGCGCGTTACAGGAAATTACATATCTTTGAAGTGGTGGAAAACCCACAGCACGAAATAACTATGGTCCCAAAACTACAAATTATCTTTAATGGGATGTAGAACTGTCATTATTCCCTGTGGCTGTATAAAAGGTACAAATCTGAATTTGCAAAACATTTGTACTGTCGTGATGTCATCACGAGAGAGAATCGACTACTTGACTCAAAGTTTAATACCGTTTATCTCATCGATCTTGCCCAACGCTACAGATTAACTGCACGGAACAGACTTATTCATACTGATGCATAAGCCATGCTAAAATCAGCAGACTCACCCACTGTGCTGTGTGCATAGATTTAGCCATCATAGCATAACCAACAATGGAATTCATATTGACACAGTTTAACAGCCTTACACGAACCAAAATATGTTGCTGTGCAGTAGTATGAATTGAAAAATGATATCCACTAGGTGGCAGAATGGAGCTATGTTCCTCGTTCAAGTACATGGCAATGTGCTAATTTGAAAATGGTATGGTCGAATTTTGCAGTGTCGTGATAGGGTTATCATAAGTCCTCATTTAGGAGGATTTGCTCTGCCTTTTCAAGAAATCGAAAATGTCCTCGGTTGTGGTAATTGGTCAATTGGTCATCCTTTATAGCTTTGAAACCCAGGCGATAGTATCAAGACGACACAACAAAAATACCATAAATGACGCTAAATCTTGATGCAAATGTGATACAAAACTCAAAACTAATACTACTCATAAAAATCCAAACTGTGAAAGTTAGCAGGCAATACACTTTTGAGTACTCTGAAAAAGCGGAGATACTTTGTTGAAAAGACCCCCTTTTTGAGATAGCATTTATTAACTCAGACTACCGTGTCTCACACGAATGTGATATATTTTTGCGCAGCTTGATGTCTTACATGCCGGAAGGCTTTATATTCTCTTAACAGAATTTGGTCAACTAACAGACTTCTGAAGCCAGGTTACATCTGCACTAGTTTACAAAATGCACTTTAAAATGGAAGGTTCACAACTAAAAATGCGACGAAATAGTCTACCACATAGCATCTCCAAAGGTATGACGTAGCTAAATCTCAGTACTGGAAAAATACTGTTACCAAGGCAACGATTAAAAGTAACCAGTGTCCTGACAAGACCATTGTGAAATCCAATATGAACTTAAAATTACAATATCAACACTAACCAGACCACAGCGGGGCATGTTATTGTTCACCTAGCCGATCACAACAATAGCCAACTAGGAAGTTGTTACAGTAGCGAGGTCTCCTGTATCAAATAAAACTCACAATAGAGCATAATGCACCTATAATACATGACATTAGCGCTACCGCGCACTGTGAGCTTGTTAATATATCGTCATGAAACTTAGCGAAAGAATATTTGTGTAAACAGCGGGCTATGTCCTGAGATAATGTTGGCTTAACCGAGCCAAGAAAGAGCATTCAAAATGCTGTGATGTCATAAAAAGTTCAGTGTGTAGCATTATTGTTACTGCCAGCTTAAACAACAAAGGATTACCAACCGGATATACACCTGTACTGTGGAAATATATGGAGATTTCAGGGTAACCTTTTTTAACATATCAAGCCGCTAGCGTACATTGTGGTCGATTACACCACGGCAATGTATGGCATTGTGAAATGATGTCGCGGATATCTGGAATTCACAGCCGGAGGTATAAAATATCATGAAAAATTGGCTCGATAACCCACGGATTTTGAAAAATGAGTTGATTTTGGGGGCGACAAAATAAAAATCGATGGTTTGCTTCATAAATTAATCCAACTAGTTGTGTTTTAGTTGGTTAGTTGTGGATTCTTAAAACGTCTTTGGTTGTGGTTCTAATTCTAGTTGTGAGTTTTGAGTAGGGAGTAGTTCTAGTAAAGTCGCAGTACAACAAATCCCTGCTAACCCGGTCTGTTGGACTTATTGATTACAGTTAACCTTACTCATAGTCAATTTCAGGGTAGAGGCTTGTTATCTCTGCCCTGATAAAAGCAATAAATCACCGGGTGAATCCATACAGCTACTATACCTGTGAGTCACCGAGGTAAAATCAAAAGAGAAAGATTCTAATCTGCCATGCCACAAGCAGTAGCACGTGCCTTAAGTTCCCAAAACACGATTAACCACACCGCAAGAATTTCAAAATACTTTGATGTAAAACCTTGTCTAAAGCGATTTGTGAATCAGCTGGAACGAAGTAGTGGGTATTAGCTTTCATAACAACATAGTACACACTACTTGTGGCTGTATCGCACAGACATAGTAGTCGTGTTTTAACAGGTTCACATATTTTACCCCATAAATGATCGCCAAACCAGCATATCTACGTGAAGTCGTGAAAAAACAGCATGATTCTACTAAGTAGGCTAAAAGTAGCGATATAGGAAAGTTTTTAGTGTAGTAGTTTTTAATTATTTCACTCATTATGGTGATGTAACTACTGGAATTCTTCATAGGTCCTGGTTTCGTTAAAATAAAGTTTTTTTCATGTGAAAATTTGTCAGTTTTCGAGTCAAAAAAGTTTTTTCAGGCCAAACTACTTCGTAAGGATAGACAGTTCCAACCAAATCCTAACAACATGATGTGCGAAAACAGCTAATATACATACACAAGGTCAAAATTAAGTTTTTTATGTGAAAATCTTTCGTTTTTTTTTGGTAAAAACAATCGTCCTGGTAACGAGGTTTAGTTTTTGTGCATAAACGGAAATTTGGGGTTAGCTGAATGCTTGCAGATACGATCGAGAGTGAAAATTCGTAGATTTTCGAACATATCTTTCAAAGTATAATTCATGATGATATCATACCAGATAATGAAGTTGTTTACGAAACACGGCACACTATCGTACAAGGATCGTTACCGAACAATGCATTCCCAGAAAGGATCTGTTCACGGCACATTTGATTTCAAAACAATACATTTCACGGAAATTTCAATCGATGTGATCGTGACGCGATGAGACCATTCAAGGAATCCATTAATCTTCATAATATCTTGTCAAAGTATCCGATCTGAGTGGCATATTTCAGTGCAGCATAAAGTGATTAGGAACATTCTTTGTAAAATCGAATGTTTTTATATCTGAATCATCAGTTATATTTCTATCAGGGCTGTAATGACTCGACTCCAGTCTAGTCCATTAACGGTCAACCAACCACTGTTTTTTAGCATTTTTCTAGTTTTAAGAGTTTATCGGAGGTGCGGAGCTTCACTATCAAATTGTAAAATACATTAATATTGAAATAAACCTGAATATTTTCGGCCGACACTCGGCAGGGGTAATCGTCAGCGACTAGTGGAGAATTGGAAAGAACATTGTATATCAACAATGGTATCACAAATTATGACGTCGCTAGCATGATATTTCAGACGAGAGAGAGTTCAATGTACTATTTTTAGATGGTACGCTAACCCATTTTGTTGACACAGGCTGGTGTATTTTGATAAAAGTCTAGACTCCAAGGCACACAAATGAAAGTGTGAATGGCCCCTCTCATGGCATGCTCTAATAAATCTAGGGGCATGCTGTTTCATGCGTTCCTGTTCAAGTTTTAGTTCTACTCGCGAGTACTTCCAGTTCCAGTTCAAATGTAAGCTATAGTATGTGAAAGGTATTACGCACAGACTTTTACAAATTACCAATCCAGCTAGATATAAGTCAATTAAATACTGTCTTTCTTCAATAGCTCTGGTGTTAGTTCTAGTTGCGAATTTTGAAAAAAGAATAGTTCCAATTTTGGTTTCTCTTTGACTCGAGTCAATTTGTTTGTTTAATCGTCTTGATCAAGTCATTGATCACGATTCTATCAAGTCACCTGACTTGAGGTATTCAATATGATTAGACTCATTTTCGCGTGAATATATAACGAGTATATTAGGAACGTGAGGCCTTTGATATCACTATAGAGTTTAAAAAATTTGAGTTGAACTCAACTTGAGCGCGAAAAGGGACAGCGAACTCTATGACTTGAACTCGGACCCGAGTCTCAACCTGTTAGTCACTGAATTGGACTCGGACTTGACTCGGCGGTGAATTGAAAATGATTGGCTTTGACTCGAGTCAAAACTATTGAAGTCAAAATGACTTGTGACTTGGTCACAACTAGAGGTCGACCGATATTTATTTTCGCAGGCCGATACCGATACCGATATATCGACTCACTCACAAGGCCGATACTGATATCATAG
>ATSW01107813.1:0-10994 GCA_000444245.1 Botryllus schlosseri | reverse complement strand
CTCAGAAACCGTGTCGTATGCTTTCTTAATGTCGATGAACACTGCAATTGTGGAACGTCCGTTGTGAATTGCTTTGTAGACTTCATCATGCAGAGCGATTACATGATCGAGACACCTCCGACCACGTCGAAATCCACATTGAGAGGTATGAAGTAAATCGTTGGTTTCCAAAAACCAAGATAGACGATGAGCGATCATAGATTCCATGACTTTACTGAAATGACTCGTTAGGGCGATTGGGCGGTATGAATTTGTAAGGGATGGGTCTTTATTTCCCTTCAATATAGGAACTACTGTGGATTGTTTCCAAGTCCGAGGAACTTGTCCTGAGTTCCAAGACTGGTTTATAATGTCTAACATGCTTGTCAAGCCAGAGGTTGGCAAGTGCTTGAACATAGTATAGTTGATCATATCATTGCCAGGAGAAGAGCTTTTTTTGGATTTGATGGCTTTAGTTAACTCATTTATCGTGAAGGGACAGTCAAATTGGTGGTTGTTATCGTCATTGATTAAATGTCCAATGGTTAGCTGTTGTCTCCTAAGTCTGAGTTCCTCTGAAAGTTGAGAGTTACTACTAACGCTTTCGAACGCTTGGGCTATTGCATTTGCTTTTTCCTTCTCTGACTTTACAGTAGTTGTACCCACCTGTAGATCAGGGATTGCACCAGTTGTTCGTTTTCCGGATATGGATCGTGCAATATTCCAGACCTGCCGGAGGTTCGCCTTATTGCCGAGTGATTCACAGAACGCTATCCATGATGACTTTTTTGCTTCCAGTATTGTTCTCCGACAGAGTGAGCGAAGACGTTTGAACTCAATAATATGTTTGATGCCGAAAGTACGTTTCATCTTGAGGAAAGCGGCTTTCTTCCTTCTGACGGCCCGATCGCATTCTTCATTCCACCAGGGAACTGGGTTCTTTTTATGATTACGTTTCATTGGTATAGATATACTAGCCGCCTGGAATATTTTCTGTGTGAAGTTATCACAAGCCTCAATAATGTTCGCCGATTTATACTGTATCGGGTAGGCCATTTCAGCGTTTCGCGTGAATGTCTCCCAATCTGCTTTGTTCATATTCCATCTAGTTGGACGTTGTACAGAATTAACGATCCGCATCGCGTAGGATATGTGAATAACGGCGTGGTCACTGTCGATCAGGTCGTTCGTAACGCTGACAGTGCACCTGTTCGCGATATCAGTCGAAGCAATCGAGAGATCAATCAGTGACCATCTTCGTATTGCGTTTGTTGCGATGTTAATGTGGGTGGGGTTTGTTACGTTCAAGGCAATTAANGGGTTATTGTCCATAATTTCATGAAGTATGCGCCCTCGTCTGTTNGTGGAGTCAGATCCCCAGGACCAATGGTGGGCATTAAAATCTCCGAATATTAGGGATTTATTGGTGAGCTTCTGCAAAAATTCAAATGAGCTATGACNTACTGTGGAATCCGGNTGACAGTACACATTGCAAANAGTGATGCCGTTTATTTCTACACACAGTGTTTCAACTCCTCGTGGGCTCGCAATTCTNACTTGGCGGAATGTCAAGTTGTTGCATATGATAGTTGCTAGGCCTCCACTGCGAACAGTGTTGTCGCACCGTACTACATTATATCCATTGAACCTTGGTTCGTAGTCAGCTATCAAATGTGTCTCCTGTAAAAGTATTACGTGAGGTCGCTCTGGTAACTGGGATAGGTATCTTTTGAATTCGTGTAGCTTCCTATAAATGCCTCGGCAGTTCCACTGTATAATTTTGAGTCCGTTTTCATTGAATGCGCTGATTTTCGTACGATGAAATGAGTCCTTTCAGTGCCTCGCTATCAAGGGGAAGGCTAAGCCATTTTTGTGTTGCAAGTGAGACAAGGTTAGATACGTCTACCTCTTCGTTGGCACGGCATGCTGCTATGGTCAGTGCCATTATTTCAGTCAGATACGCAAAGAATATTAGTGGATGAGTGGATGAGATCAAGGACAAGATGGAGGATGCTCCATTGTCTTCGGGCTGTGGGTCGTAGGGCGGGACGGAACTTGTGTCTTGTGGTTGGATGTTACAGTCGTTAGGAACTGGGTATGTTGGTGGCTTGGGGCGGTGGGTGCGTGTGGGTATGGATGGTGACTTCTCTCTGTTTGCAGGAGGCTCAGCACTTTCGGGGTATATCCTTATTGGATTAGTGGCCTGGATGTTTTCAGGGAGGGACAACACTTGACTGTACGTTGGTCGTCTGGGAGTAGGTACGTTCGGCGGAGGAGCTGTTACCTTCGCTTTTGCGGTAGGGTAGTCTAGATTCTGTTGCTCCCGAATTTTTTGGATCTCAAACTCTCTTTTAAATATGGGACATCCTGTATATGCAGAGCTATGGTTACCACCACAATTGATACATTTCTTATCGCAGTTACAGTCTTTATATTCGTGGTCACGACTTCCGCATCTCGAACAGGTTGTTTTGCCTCCACAATACCTTTTTGTATGACCAAATCGATTACAGTTATGGCATCGCAACGGTGGTGGGTTGAAGAGTTTCGTTCTAAAGCGCAGGTAGCCAATGATTACGAAACTAGGCGGGTCTGGTAGACTAAAGCAAATTAGCACGCTCATGGTATCTTCGAGTCCTTTATCAGTTCTTCTCTTCAACCGTTTCGCGAATGTTACTCCATAGCTGCTCAAAAACTCTACTATTTCATATTCGGAGAGGTCAGAGGGTACTCCGTTAATAACTGCCCTGGATGCGTGCTTCCTATTCTTATAACGTGACGTTGTTACTGGTATCGGGGACTTGGGATGAGTTAACACGTCTATGGCAAGCAATTTTTTCACCTGTTTTTCATTGAAGCAGTTGATCATCAAATCCCCCGACGGAAGAGGCCGAATCCCTTCGTAGTTTCCAATTGCAGAGTATATAGCTTCATGTACTATAGTTGGGTGCCAGTGAGACATCTTCCTTTTCGAGCAATTCAGGATAACTTTCAAGTCGCGTTGTTCGTCTGCGGATGTTTGGGAATTAGCTGTAGACTGTAGACTGGATCCACCGTCTTCTTCAATAAGTCTCGTCTTCGCCGGTGGTGACTTAGTCCCTGATTCATCGTCTTTCGTCGATGCTTTACGTTTCGCTGTGTTAGCAATCGCTTCCATGCGTTCGACATCCTCACTTTCCTCCATTACGCGTGATGCTGTCGTTGATTACAACTAATGATCGCGGAAGATTGCTAGATACGTCCGTACTCCACGGCGGTCAGAGCAATGTTATGTGACTGAAAGTTTTTCAAACCAATCGTAACGCATACGGCAATCACGTGAGCAGTGAAGTAGAACTTCCGTTTTTTTAAACCATCGTGAAATCGTGAAATAGTGTGAGTGGTGAACTGAAATTTTACCGTCGTTCTGCAACCAATCACGACGGATACTGAAATCGAGGACCTTGAACTAAAATTTTCTGTTTTCCAACCACGGATTCGGAAATCGTCTGAGCTGTGAGCTGAAATTATACCTCAGTTTTTCAACCAATCAAGACCAATACTCAAATGTCTTTTTTTATAGATAAGATAACTAACCTACGCGTAGATTCGTACCACCCATCATCACCCTTGCTCGCCGTGAGGAATTGACTACTGAAGTGCTCAGCAATCTGAACGCAGCATGATCGGACCCGAACCCTCAAATTAAATAAAGTTGATCTTATTTGAAAGCTACCGTCACGCTGATTCTGAAAATATTACATTAAAATTTCATTAGGACAATGGAACTAACCCGAAATAGCCTTCAAAATATGAAAATCGGCATCGTGCAGCGATGCAGCACAATCACCATAACAACGGCATTTGCGTTGTTGCGATTGTTCAGAACAATGCCGATTTGCAGACTTTTGGGGTGCATTTCGAGGGGGTTCCACTGCCCCGATAAGATTTTAATGTATATTTTCGGAATCAATGCGACAGTAGCTTATAAATAAGCTCAACTTTTTTTTAATTCGAGTGCTCGGATCGTCAGCGATAGGATTAGCAATTATGTTGCGTTCCAATTGGTGCAATAAAATCCGAATCTGGTCCCACTGTATCAACATTGCGCAGAATCCGCGTCCCTGACACTATTTCCGTGTCCGTCTGGTGCTCATCATAGTTATCTTTGGTTTTTATATATTCAACCAATATATTTGGTAGTTGCATGGTCTTAACATAGAATGTAAAAAACATGTTGCGTTTCAGTTTTGAACTTGATTAATGGGAAAACACGTCGTGGTTTCGGTTTTAAACTTGATTATTTCCAAAACACGTCGGCGTTTCCGTTATTAAACGTGATTTTGGAAAAAACATGCCAAAAACACGTTAAATACACGGTTTATTTTTTACAGTGCATGCGGCTTTTAATCATAGTGGGTCAATATTTGGGTCAGGGCTGGGTTAGTAGTGGGATTATAATTACATGCTCTGTCTAGCGCAGGGGCGTCAAACATACGGCCAGTGGAGCTATTCTGAGCGGCCCGCGAAAGGTTGCTGGGAAGTAAAAACATAAAACCTACTTTTTAATGTTGCTGCGTGGACTAAAACAATAGGCTGTATCAACTGAACTGGAAATTCGTATGCATATAGCATGTTAGTTAATATGCCGTGATTACGATGCCTACGTAACTCGCATGCGTATTCCAGATTCAAAATAAAGTCAATGTAGTAAATTATGGCGTAACAATTAAAGTCACAAGAAGTCACCAAACCCTATTTGTTGCCATTGTCACATTACGCATTACATAGCCCAGAGGTCTCAAGCTCAAATGTGCTCGTGGGCCAATTTGCTAATTTTTGATGACTCCGCGGGCCGCAGCATCAATAATAGGGATATTCAATGTTTAATTTTCAAGTAGGCTTATTTGACGAGACCTTGCCGACAGAAATTCCACAAACACCGTGGAAATCTAATTTACTATTGTACTGTTCACGCTTGACACGGAAAAAATCACATTTTCAAATATTTGAATAAAATTGTTTTTGTGCCGGGCCTAATTTTTTTATTTAATGAGTTATAGACATTATGCGAGAAGATGCATCATGACATCGTAAAACTGTCGGGATATATACTACATCAAGTGGACCTATGACGTGCCACAATTTTATGTATAATATTTTAAAATCTACTGAAAATTGATCTGGTATCAGAGCAATTGAGCGGTGTAGCCTAGTTCTGGTTTTGATATAGTCATGATAAGTATAGGCTATTATTACTGTCATTGCCAAAGTCAAATTAAATCAGCGTTACATTTTGCCTTCGATTATTATATTGGATAACAACTTAAGTATAATCATTATTGAGCCATATAGTAATAAAATTGCTTCTTAAACTTTTTAGCGATCGCACCCTTGTGCCTCCAATAAGACTTATCTTAGCCCCTGTCCGTTTTCAACACAATTTCTGATAATACCTATATTAAAATCGGAGCGCCAATTCACATAAAATCGCGCTTAGCGCGAATACTATTTTCCAGTTCAATAAATTGGCCCCAAAAATATTCCACAGCATATATATAGGCCTAATTCCACAATTCATCTCGTGCACCCTGATGTGGTGCTTCGTACCCCGATGGGGTCTACGGACCCTGGTTAAGAACCCCTTGAATTGAAATGTCGAATCGACGAATAATTCATTGGTGTTACAGCTGTAGAGCGTACTACTATCTTACTCCCCACCGATAAAAACATGGATAAAGAGAGCAAGCAACACCCAACATGTAACCAACTATACGTCACGGGGGTCACAGAATACCAATTATTGCCATACTCACCTAATTATATAGCTATAGATAGACCCTACGCAACGCAAGCTACGACCTTTTGATATATTACTACTCCCCATGACAGTTTCATACATTGTTACATCCGTAGGATTACCAAGTCACCGTTCCGAGTCGCAAGTCCTTCTCTGATTTTAACGTTTGACCCGACTCAACTCAATTCATGTTTATTTAATCACCCAGTCAATCCGACATCGAGTAATTTTACGCGAAAGTCGCACCAAACCAAATCACAATTTTCAGTCCCGAATCATCAACGGGTCATGTTTTATCATCATGAACTAGAAATGTAACGTAAAAGCTGATCTTCTACCGCATGGTAGCTTTTAAAAGTGATATGATAGTAAAGTTTGTTGAGATTTCAGTGATTTTTATACTAGTTTTAGTGTGAACTTTTAGTTCTTATATCTAAAAAAGAAATATGGAACTTGAATATATTGTTGAGTTCTTGAAATTCCAAAATACCGTCGCGGGCCGCGTGTGCCCGGGATTATTATGAGTCATCATCATCCATAAAGGATGAACGGACATGTCAAGAAAAGGAAGTCGGTGGTTGTTTTCGACAATATGATGCTCGTGACAGAAGGATTTTCCGCGTGACTATCCACGGAACTACAAACCACTACGTCTAACTATAGATAACTAACCTACCGATGGTTGCGCATCACGTGATTCACGGTCGAGTGATGCTACACTCGCAGATTTGTTGTCGCTTCATAGCATGAAACGGCAACGTAATTGCTAATTCCATAGATGACGACCCGAGCGCTAAAATTTATTAAAGTTGATCTTATGTGAAAGCTACAGTCGCGCTGATTCTGATAATATACATCAAAATCTGATCGGGGCAAAGCAACCCCCTTGAAATACCCCCAAAGTCAGAAAATCGGCATTGTTCTGAACAATCGCAACCGCGCAAGGACCATTGTTATGGTCATTGTGCTGCGTCATTTCGATTGTTTAGAACAATGCCGATTTTCAGACTTTGAAGGCTATTTCGGGGTGGTTCGATTGCCTTGATGAAAACTTAATGTGCATCATCGGAATCAGCGCGTCTGTAGCTTTCGAATAATATCAACGTTAATAAATTTGAGCGCTCGGGTCGTCATCTATGGGATTAGCAATTACGTTGCCGTTTCATGCTATGAATCGAAAACAAATCTGCGACTGTAGAATCACTCGACCGTGAATCAGGTGATGCGCATCTATTCGTAGGTTAGTTATCTATAGTTTAACCGTAATGCTATAGTGTTTGATGTTTTACAGTGGTTAGCCAAAATCACACCTAGTTGATTCGACACCATATTTATGCGTGTGCCTGAAACATTCTCATTCCATTGGTGTTTCCATTGCGAGCTATGAGAGGTACTTCTCTACGCTCAAAATGATAAAGTCGTATTTACGTTCTACCACACCGATTTAAAGTGTAGCTACACCTTCAGTCTACTTAGGGCAGCATTTTCAACGAAAGCACGGGCTGCAGCATATGCTACTACGCCAGTGCTGAACAGCATTTATTACTAGTGTAATTCACTGCCTTTTTCATAGAAATAAAATTAATACGAATGAGAATATAGCTGAAATATTTACTCGGCCTGCCCACGGATTTTCTGCTTCTCATTTGAGCCGCGGTGAAAGGTACTTTCCCGCCCCTGTTAAACTCTCTGCGAAAGAAAATTCATTGCTCCATGCAGCGTTGAAAACCAAGTTTTCGTCGTTGAATTTTTCCCCTTCCTTGTCGGGATTTGTTCGAGCCAGTCGTGGTCAGTGTAACGCTATTTAAAAAGTGTACACCAAGCGGGATTATCTTAAACCAGAATCCAGACGAATAACGATTACCAAAACAATAACAATTTCAACTCGAGCATATCCTGAAACCAGAACACATCAAAGAATGAGTCATCAATGTTAGTGGTTCGAATCCCGGTTCGGGCCTACTTCTATGTGTCGGAGGTTTATCTGGGCTCCTCATCGCTGACCTCACTGCATATGTAGTGTCGTACGAAAAGCCCAGATGTATGGTGAGCCGCGCCAAAAAGTCGGCAGTACAGACGAAGATACGGGCGCATGAAAAACGTGGGAGGTCCGCGGGGTGAAAGAGTGCGAGTGTGCAAAGTCGTCCGGAAGATGACCAAAATCAAAGACAATGAAATATTACAAATGTTACTGTCGTGGCGCACATGCCCTTACTAGGCGAAAAGCGCCACTGTTCTTGTGTCAATAAAACAAACAAGCAATCAAAGAATGAGTCATCTATAAACAAAACAGAGATAAGAGAGATAAGTAGCTAAATTACTACGTAAGAATACCGCATCAGTACTCAGTAGTAATTGCCTTCATGCTGAAAGAGGCTGCAGACCACAAAATAAGCGTCTATACCGGCCGCGTGTTGAGAACCCCCGGTGTGTAGTAGCCTATACGTTACCTTGACAGTCATATAACAACTCTATTCCGCTGTGTGTTATTTGAGTGTGTTTCATATCCTCAGTTTGGCAGGAAACATAGAGGCATGCGGATCTCTTCATCTGCCCGGTCAAGCTTATGGCATGGCGTATGGTAAATGCAACGAAGGTCTCGTAAATAGATTTATTTCCAATGTTCAGTTTGATTCCGGATATGGTTGTTTTACTGCATTCTGTAGCCTTAAAATGTTTTTCTAGCACAACATAAGGACATTTGGCAAAATATCTATACGAATATATGAATATTTGTACACTGGCCGACTTCATATAAAACCGGAATATGCTACCATTTTGTTAGAGCGCTCTATTCCAGTTAGGATTATCTTTTACAATTTCAATCTGGGATTATATGCCATTCCGACTTTCTTTGTCACCTTTTAGTGAAGATTACCATGAAGATGACGAAGTGGTGGAAAATCAATTTGGCTCGTATTGGGGTAATTTTTTTCACTCATGCAACCCCTCGTCCGGCATCGCAAATTTAGGGAATTTCACAGCGTGGCCTCAATATTCTGCGAACGAAATTGCAGGTAATTGCAGCTACTTTCATGGCATCATATCATATCATGTCATATCTTACCATGCTTTGTGCCGATTTCAAATCATAAAATTGCGATGTGTGCACATGTGCATAAGGTGTGTGTACATCATGATCAATCATGACAACAGGTATCAATCAATCACAAGCAGAAAAATCAGAAAATTATCGGAACAGGTTAAATAGAGCTGATAAAGCGTGGGCACGATTGATGCCAAACAGTGCCGATTTCAATTCAAATATCGCGGCAAATATTGACTCAATCTGTGGGCACTGAGCATGAATATACACTCGTGCTAGAATCAAAACTATGAAGAAATTCAACGACGGGCACAATTATTAAATAAATTCGTGCGAGGAAATTTCTTATCCAAGCCACGGTACTTGGTTTTGGTGCTGTATACGCGGTTAAAAATTCCAATATTCTCGTTCTACAGACGATTGAATGCATGTGTTTGGGACCTTCGCGCAGTAAACGTAATTGGTCAATGAAATGTTGATTCATTGATTACGATAGCTGCTCAGGAAGCTCATTGTTTTATATTCTAGGCAATTTTACTGTAGTCCATAGCACCGTTTTCTCTCGGAATCCCCACGGAGCCGCCCAATACTGCTATGAGGTAATACAATGTGACCACAGGACACATGAAATAGCGTTGAACAGCCGCTTCGTTAGAGGGCGAAGGAAACGCGTTGGCAGGTACATTGCGACAAATTAGCCACCTTCGCGCATTGTTCCAATCTTCCCGAGCTTAACAGAGATGACTAGGCAAGTTTTTGGTACAGTTAAATCTCCGTGGAAAGTTGCATTTATTTTTTTAAAAAGTTGCAGAATTTGCATTTTGACCACATTTTGCTCGGTTGACTAAAAAAAAAGGTCAACTTCCCAGATTGACTAAAAAAAAGGTCAATTTTCCGGCTCAGCTCCCGAAATACCCGTAAAAGCGTTACTTCGGTGCTGATTTACGGTGTTTCAGTAGAATTTGGCCGTGTATTTCACCAAAATCGAAAATACTTTCATGAAAAATCGGGGAAGTTGCATACTGTTGCAGAAAGTTGCATGAAAAAAAATGGACAAAAGTTGTAAAAGTTGCACTATAAGATTCCTTCAAACAACTTAACACAGCATTCTACATATCTTACGAGTATTTAGGAAGCTGTCGGAAGCTGTAAAAAAAGTTGCAAAAGTTGCAAAAACTTTCCCTAATGATGACACTATTCCACCTATCCATCCATCGGGCATATTGTGATCGCATTACCAAAAGCAGACGATATACAATACCAGCAATTGCTAGGCACGACTTGCAACTGAGATAGAGGTACAGAAGCATTGCCAATTGACCATTTTTAAATCGTGCTTATCTATAGTTCAAAATTGGTTGTAAACTAACTCTACGTTGCATTCATCATGCACCTTTCTAAACTATTTTCTTATATGAAGGATTTTCCGGGATATGGAATTACTTGAATATCGGTGCACCGATGAGTAACGTACGCGATCAATAACGCGCGGAAATATGTCAGTTTTGGGAATCGATCAACTACGCATTTCCGACACACGACCAAAGTTCTAACGCCACAACCGATGTCATGACTATCGGTCAATCAGTGTCTGAAACAGTCAGTCTCGAAGTTAGCACGATGCCAACGACAAGAGCATCTCCGTTAAATTGACCACGTCTGTGATGTGGTTATGGACTGCTTGCATTTACATGTGTGCCACGTTATAGAAATGATGCTGCGCCTTATCATACTGTATACGAAATACGAACGATGACATATTCTAATTTTTACTAATTATGTCTTCGTCCTCAATCTGTTTAGGTGAGTTAAAACAGGGATTCTACAAACCGCGTGTAACGCTGTCATATACGTAGGGAGATTGATAGGTCGTCATAAAGTCGATGGTACACGCGTATAGGTTATAGGCAGGTAGTTATATTGCCGTCGTGATATAAAATCAAAAACCTTGAACGATACTAACGAAATGTGTTCTGAATGGACGGTTTTCCTGAATATTCAAAAAATGCCTATAGTTTTTAGTTTCATATTGTCTCGTATTAAATGTCAGGTAATGTTGATTTTAGATTATCTAGTGTCAAAACAACGTGTGTGATAATATCGGGCATTATGGAAAATAGATATAAAAACTAGATCACCCCGCATCTCGATCTGTCATTGTGGCCCCGGTTAATATACGTTAGGCGGTCT
>KE603522.1:0-12852 GCA_000444245.1 Botryllus schlosseri | reverse complement strand
AGGCTATAGAACAAATGTTAACGGATTACAATATCGATCCGCACCCAATGCCGACGCCGCACATATGTCAGCTTTTCAACGAATTGAGGTAACAATGGCTGTTCGGTTAACGGTATCGATGTTCGTTTTATTTGCTAGCATGCGACACTTTGGCATGTGGGTTAAATTACTGGTTGGGGTTGGATATAGCATTGGGTTAGGGTTATGGTCGGACAGTAAAATTTGAAATAAGTTTTAATTTTTTTAACAAATTTAAAATTTTTAAACTCCTGCGCGTTCATATCTACCAGTTGGTATCGAGCCAAATTTGGTGTGCAGCGTCTTTTTGAGCAACCAAACAATTTGGTCGGTGAATCCCCGGAATCTGGGAAAAACTTATTTTTGAACGACCCTACTGATAACACTTGTAATTCTACTTGAGTAAAGATTGCTTTGACCACCTATGACTAGCGATGACAATATCCTTAATTTCCTATTCTTTCAATCGTGCACAATCCCAATCGGGGCTTTGTTGGATCACCGTGATTGGACAAATTACAGTTCACACCACCCAGCTGCAATTTTGTATGCAACACCAACACCTGTCTGTTTTCGTTTTCAGGAGTGACTCTGTGCTACTTTACGATCTCAAAATGGCGTATATGAATAGCGAAATGGAATTGCAGACGCTCCGATACAAATGGGACGCACTCGCGCCAGGAAAGATCCAGCCGGCCACCACAGAGACGGAGGTACAGGGACTCGGCTTGTCGCTATGATCTGTCGTGTAGCGTAGGAATGCAATGGCGTTGCCGCAGTTACGCAAACATTAGCATAGTTTTGATTTTAGAAAACCAAATTGGAGGGTTTGTGGCAGATTAGGATTGGATATGGATTTGAGATTTTTAAAGTGAATTCGGAAGTCTTCATCAACCCACCTCTGTAGTCTTGAGATCTGCTCAGTGCCCACAGGTTGTCACTGGACAGTAACGAAGCACGTAAGCACCAATTAGGTTTTGACCTACTAAATGTTTTCAAACTACCTCCACTTCTACTATATTTTCTGGACAGAACTGCTTTATTTTTACCCATTAGATTTTTGTAACGTAGAGAGTAATTTTTGAACCTGTTTCCGTCACTTTTAGGAGTGTTTGAAGAGCTTCTTGGGGCACAGCTCTTCAACATACAATTGAAGTATTCAAGAATATTTTGATATTGAAATAAACCCACATATTTTCGGTTGACACTCATCATGGGTAATTGTCCGTGACTAGTGAAGAATTGGAAAGAACGGTGTACATTAACGGCCGTGTCACCGGCGCGAAATTTTGGCCTAATCTGCATCATATTATAATTTAATAATTATCAATTCATTTTCAAGTCACTTCTATCAAATTCGGATTCAATTCAAAAATCCATTTCAGGTCAAAGCGGAATTCAAATCTGACGGCAGCAGAAAGCCGTCCAGTTCCAAGTCGGTCTTGAAGTCTGAGGTAACTCGACCTGCGAGAGATTAACGTTGAACTCTATTAACTGAACGCTCGGCTCATTTACAGATCGACTCCGGCGTTCCGGGTTCCGATGATAGCGTGATCGATGTTGGCAGTCCGGCCTCAAACTTGGTGAGCATTCGTATATGTTGCATTTCAACATGCAACGCTTTACTGCTAGAAATAATTCTGTTTGAAAATTGTGACTGTACCAGAGTTACATGTCTAGAATATTTTCGGCTTCTCAAAATTAGATTAGAATTATTGGATTCGCAAAAACTTGAATTCCTCTGAAATAGATACAACAAGAATTAAGCTCAGTTCATATTAAATCAGAGATAATTCTAACTATCATAAGAATGGCAAATCTATGTACACCAAGCTTGGCTCCTTTTGCATTATACTGTTCTCCTGTGGCCTTTTAAGGAAGACCATAAATTAGATTGGAATAAAATTAGGGCTTAGCATAGCAACATTACACAAGTTAGATTAGAATTAGATTACCTGTAATTCGCTCGATTTGGTCCAATCAGACAAGTAGGGTTCCAAGTGTTCCAAGCAGGGTTTTAATGACTCGAGTCTGACTCGAGTCACGTTTTTCAGATGACTCGACTTGACTCGAGTCATTTTCTTAAAATACGGAAATGACTCGACTCGAGTCAATTTGTGTATAGACTCGACTCGGACTCGAGTCATTGTGCATGACTCGAGCCAAGTCATATGACTCGAGACTGAGACGGCCAAGATCGACGTTTCATTGTAATTTCGAGGAATTGTAAAGTAACCACACTATTGAGATTTCCTCTATTGGTACTGGTACTTGAAATCGCGTCCAGAAACTGCTAAAAATGACGAAAATTAGTATATTATAAATGCGAACCTTTCGATATCACCAAACAGAGTTATAAAAAGTGGATTTAACAGGCCTTTAACTGTAAATTGGGCAGTCAACATAATGCCTTGGACTCGACTCGAGTCATAATACCATGACTCGGACTCGACCCTCTTCTTGGTGACTTGGACTCGGACTTGACTCGGTGGTGAATTGAAAATGACTCGACTTGACTCGAGTCAAAACTATAAAACTGAGATTGACTTGAGACTCGGAGCCTTGTGACTTGGTTACAACCCTGGCTCCAAGTCTGTACTGTACTGTATTTGCTGATGAAATGTGAAAGTACTCGTGTTTAATCAAGCTTGCAAACCCATTTTAGAAGCGGCCGAGTCTCAGCCAGCCCGCACTCTTGAATAAAAAGATGAAGACTTTATGATCGTTTCATAACGGAGTTGTCTACTGATTCTCTATGCTCCGACTTCAAGTTTGGAGGGAAGTCAAACTGAACGCTTGTCAAGTTGGCCTCCAAGTGAACAGTGCCATGGTAGCAAACGAGGGAGATGTTCTATTGCTCATGTTTGGATGTAATTTGTTGCCGAGTTACTACCTGGATGCAATGGATTGTGTGTACCATTGTATTGTGGCTTATAACATTTGACTAATGTATTCAATGATTTCGGATTGCTGATATGATGTCTGGTTACAGAACGAGGGTCAATACCGGTGCTTGAATTTCTCTAGGAACACTGATCAATATAGTTCTAATGTTTAAGAGAAAAACGGGTTTGAATCGATCATAAAGATCATGAAGAAATGCCACGTCCGTGAGAAACTTGTGGGGCATTACGAAAACATTGGAAAAATATGGATACCCCGTAAATTGCTTTGACATCCAATCATTATGTTGTACATTGTGTGTCTTGAGCGCACGAAACCAATACAACCGTTGCCTGTGCTGTTTTCGATATTCTGGATACGGGGAGTATTATCGTCTGCAGCGCAACCAGGCATCATGTGTGTTAGGGTTTATGAAATGCGTTCAGAAGCCATAACGGGTGCGATTACGGTTACACGGAAGAGTGAGATGAGATAAGAGTACCCGTATATTAATGTTTTCATAATTTCAAAGCTGCGATACAATGAGGAGGTAGGAAGGCGTGAAAACGACTTGAAGTGTCTGAAATCAGATACCCACTTTGACATAGGCGAAGTAGAGAAGAGGCGTGCACACTGAATAAAAAGTAAAGCAGAGAATATAGAAGGCAAGCGACAGAATTGAATAAAAAGTAAAGCAGAGAATATAGAAGGCAAGCGACAGAATGAGGTGGCGGAAGGCGGGCGAGATCGATATGTTAGGTCATGGTCCGGTAATCCCGTGGGCTGACTAGTATTCATTTAGAAGAAATTGCTTTTATTTCGACTTGAATGCGGACATGCTAGACGACAGTTGATATCGCCCAGTCAGGTAGCTTTTCATGAGCTTCAGATGTGTACCCCGGTACCCGTAGCGCACCAATTTCGAGGGAAGAATACTGTGATTGACGCAGTCGAACGCCTTTTTAAGACCAAGAAAAATGCTACACCCCACACTTCGTTTTTCCAAGATGTCATAGTACTGTTCAGCCACTGTTAGCAGGGCATGTGAGGTTTGATGGTAGGCAGGTGACCCCACTACAAGTTGTTTCGACACCTTCCTGTCTTTTCATTGTATCGCAGTTTTGTGGTGTTTTGAAACGATGAAAATATTAATAAAACTGATTGATTGCGGAAGCCGAATTGTGGAGAAATGAGATGTTCAGTAACGACGTATTTCTGCCGTTTCGGAGTATACTGAAGCTGGTTTTGACTACTTTCACTACGTACTCAAGTGGTCATGATTTTAGACTGCTTTTCTTTGACGATGGTGTTTTGAAATGATGGAAATTCTTTATAAACTGAACCTAACTGAAATAATCCACATTTCTGGTCAACAACTATGTTCCATAGATTGTAATGATTCCCAAATATAATTTCATGGCTCACCCGGTCACCCATTCTCTGAGAAGCAGAGATGAGCATGGATTAGGATTAGGTTTTGAAAAAACAGGATTTGTGAAATTTTGTCGGATTTGGATTGGATTTGGATTAGACATTTTTTTCAGAACGGATTAGGATTTGGATTGGATTTACCTATTTTCTGGGAGATTGCAATGTCGTGTGGCGAATGGCGACAAACTTTATTCAGATCAGTTATTAATGTACTTATGGTTACTAAGTTATCTTGAATCAAGTGAATCGTTGGTTGTGAAAGAAAATTTTCGAATCCCTCCATTGCATAAAGTAGTATTTTTTCTGAATTTCCAGTTGGAATCGGATTAGGATTGGACATGGACTTGAATATGTGAAAGTTATGGATTAGGATTTGGATTGGATTAGGACATAGAAATTTCAAATCCGCTCATCTCTGCTGAGAAGTAATCAATGGATGATATGATATGCTCGTATCGTGCATTTCGTATGCGATACCCTTATCGACCTTATTCGTCATTGCAGAAAGACTGGTCTCTGGGATTCTTCGCAGAACATGCTGACTGTAGCTAGATTACTGCAAGCTTAATATTTTTCCTGGGAGTACCTGTTCGACGCAAAATGGACAACACACCTCAACCGACTCCGGCCCACACGCCAAATCAGTCTAACCCTCAACCCCAACGTCGCGTTCGCCCAAATTTGCAGCGAGCGAGAAGAGGTATGGTAATGTTACTAATGTATTTACCATGTGTGTTGTTGGGTATGTGTTTATCATATGCACTTTGTCAAACATAAACACGGCCGAAACAATATGAAAATTTTACAAAGAATTGATTCTAAATCAATTTGAAAAATGTATCTATAGAAATTGGCCCTGTGGATATAAAGCTGTATCAGCTGTATCACCCTGTGGATATAAAGCTGTATCAGCTGTATCACAGCTGTACCGGTATCAGTTGTATCGCAGCTGTATCACTCATATCAGCTGTTCTGAATTTTCGCGCTTCACGCTGGCTCACTAAACAGTACAACAATAATTTCACGGCAAAAGCAAACAACGTGATGGGGGACGGTTTATCACCCTATAGGAGCCCAAGAATCAAGGTGTTTTGCGGAGCTTGACGAAGTGCTGTTTCGTTCCTGCCAAGAGGTATAGACACCCGGAGATGTGTAATTAATTATTATTCGAAGGGTCCTACCTTTTCAAACACACCTCACTCAGCTCTACCGGTCGGTAGCCTAAATCAGATTACNTGAGCAGAGAGAGGAAAAAAATTGATAGCAATCTATATGCAATTCCCGATCATATATTGACNGACTCAAATNATGAAATATAGAAATTTCTCTTGCTTTGCGCGTTTAGGNGAGAAGAGCTGACTCACTAAATGGACACCCAATGTANATGATATGTAGCGATNAACAGCGTATAGCCTGAGGGGGATCGGTTTATCACCCTATAGGGGGCCCAANNCCAACGTTTTTTTGGGGGGGNGATGACGAAGTGCTGTTANGGCCCTGGCTATAATGCGTCCTGATAATGCTAATAAACCAATGATGATGATGATCTAGTTTACGTCTGACATTGCGTGTTTGCATAATCACTGTAGGGGACGATACCNTTGTGNTCCGATACCTGACTATATTGCATCCCAGACGTAGTCTTGGCGTGNTACTTTTTATTATGCAGANANAAACCTGGATGNTAAAGCNGNTAATTGAGTGATACAGTTCATACCTGAGTGACATGGTTGATACTTGAGNGATAGCCTACTAGACTNTTTCGCGCATCTCAGACATAGTATAGACGTGATACTTATTGCAGAGTGATACCTGGGTGAATCTCGGTACGTTTTGTCTTATATAACATGGGAGCAGCGATGATTCTTAAAGATAAAGTAATTTAAAAAAATAATAATAAAAAATCGAGAATTTTTTGAACACAAGACACCGATTCCATACGGGTAGTGGGATACAGCTGATAGAGCTGTGGTACAGCTGATACAGCTTTATATCCGCTGGGTGATACAGCTGATACAGCTTTATATCCACATGGTGATACAGCTTTATATCCACAGGGTGATACTGCTGATACAACTGATACAGCTTTATATCCACAGGGCCCTAAAAATTTGAATAGATGGACATGAGATACTTTCAATCCACTGCGACAATATATCGCTATACATTTCTTCAATGAATTTTAGTTCAAAAGTAGCCTGATAGGCCGTTCTTGCATATAGAATAATTGAGTAATTAATCGAGAAGCTGCATGTGATGTTGCCACCATTCCACCAATTCCGCTCTCGCTCTGGGTATTAACTGCCCGGATCCCTGCCCTCCCCAGCCCCCAAAGATTAGGGCTCATTTTTAGGTCGCATACACTGGCGCCTTAACTCTACACCATTAGTGAGGTGACACAGACACTTAGCTAAATTATCGCAAAGTTCTGGCTTCGTGGCTTGTCATAACAACTGTTATGATGGGTTCATTGTGTTGAATAGCAAGGTCTGTTAAAAGTCATGTTGCTGTAATTGATTTAGGAATGCCAGTTAGCAAAATATGAGCTGATGTAAATAGATAGAAAAGTAGGCTAGGCTGTATTTTGTTGCTCATAATCCTTCTGTACTTAGGTGGAAATCGAAACATGCTGAGAACTCGCGAAGGCTTTTTCATGCATTACCTCTTCATCACAATATCCATGCGATACGCTAACTATTTTAAACCGAAAGTACGAAGATTCATTGAATTCTTCGCCCTTTTAAAGGTGAAACCGATGGTTCACTCGAATCAACAACATTGATGTAATAACGTGGATTATTTGCAGGCTATTTGTATGTTACTTCTCATGGTATACATCCATGTAACCTTTGTAAAAAACGCTGGCGATTGCTTGGCCCATGTGGAAGATATATGGCCCAAGAATGGAGTATTGAAAGTTCAGGTTTGTTAAGTGCAGCATTTTTTTATTGAGTTATGCTGGTGTGGTGACGTCATATTTTGTGATACGATTGTTGATACGGTATACAATGTTCTTTCCAATTCTCTACTAGTTGCTGACGATTACCCCTGACAAGTGTCAGCCGAAAATATTCGGGTTTATTTCAATATGAATATACGATTCAATTGTATATTGAAGTTCTGTACCTCCAAGAAGCTGTCCTCATCAAGTGTGTAATAATCAACAATCCGCCAATTAGACTCTGCGTATTAATCATTTCTAGTTGGCTTTTAGTTTTATTACTATTTTAATTTAAATATGTTTCCATGCCGAATCTGCTGGAATGTTCCCAGACCGTGAATATCATTCAACTTATTCTGGTTGTCTATTAGGGTAAAATACCGATAATCTAATTCTAATCTAATTTGTGAAATGTTTCTATGCTTTAATTTAAATTCCAATGTTATTTCTGGTTTTACTGTAAATACTACTCAGTTTGTTTGGAAGTAACTGTGTTCTGTGAATCTATTATTTTAATTCCAATCTCAAGTATGATGCAATGTATTCAATATGTGTAATAGTTATATCCTAACGTTATCTGATTGATCTCTTGATGACGATTTTTGCAGGTTCAAACTAATGCCTCCCTTCCGCCATATCAACTTTATTTTGCTAAAGCTCACCCTGAGAGCTGGGCCACATCCTTTCATATGGACCCTTATCAAGCCATCTTCAAGTACTCTGTTACATTGGGAAAAGACGGCCTTCCGAAATTCAAAAGACGACCGCCAACGTCGCCGAATACAATTCTCAAATCTGCACGCGAGCATATTGTAAGTGTGTGATGTTGTAGAAGTTGGCCAATGTCTAGTTCAGTGGTTTTTGACCAGTGTTCCCTGGGGTTACCTGAGCCAGTCTCAAGGTTGGGGTTTGCTATCAATACCCCGTCCTTCTGAAATTCCAATCATATCTGCGATATTTATGAGCTCATTTGTAATCATGGAATTAGTATCACATTGTTGCGTTTCGACGTCATAATACGATGCCACTTAGCAAGGTGAAGCCTCACATTTCTAAACTGGTATCTGAAAGAGAACAGCAGAAGACATGCTGCTTTGCAAGAACTATTCATTATGCATTACTATATAATTGTGTGTAAATCATATTTTAATGGTATTCTTATTTTAATATGCTATTTATGCACCGTTAATCTGTGCACCAGTTATCTGTAAGTACGATAAAGTATTAGATGTATATTGTGGTGAATTTTTGTTTTTATGACTCAGCAGAAGGTTTGTAGTTTACTGTAAATTTTCCTGTAACAGTTAAAGACCACTGTTTTATTTGCTACCATGGTACATTATGTGAAATCTTTTGTTTAACTGAGCCGTTCATTGTTTCCTGTCGCAATCACCGCACTTTTTGTGAGGTCTATTGCGGAATTGATTAATTTTCAGTTGTGTTGTAATTCCTCGCATAGCATACCACGAATTCTAATATTCAGCAACAAAAACAATTCCTTTGTTGCATGTAATCAGAAACCAGATTTCTGTTTTGAAAAGGTCATGCACGATGTTACTCCCCATTCGGATTTCTTTGATGTTGTAAGACAAACCGCAGATCTGTCGATAAGTTCGAGGTTTCGCTTTACAGTTTGGCGTCAAAGTTCAAGATCAATGCGCNGCGATTAATTATTCTAAACTTGAAAGCTACAATCTTCGCGATACATTGGCGAAGAAGTTTGGCAATGTAGCTGCCGAAGTGGATATTCTGGGCCCTGTGGACGTCAAAGGTATGTCAGCTTCCGTAGTTTGTCACTTCACATGGATTGTGATGCTATTTAGGCAAAATATCAATGTGTTTGAATGAACTATACCCACCCTGATTGTTGGCAGGTTATTATTCCATAAATGTTTTCTGAAGGCCTGAAAGCCTAATGTAGCTATGTTTATTTCTAGCTATTCCATCATATCGTATACTGTTAGATACACACTGTTATTGTGTATGTACTTGTACACCGACAAGATAGCGTAACGGTGGGATTGTCCGTCTTCTTGACCGGTAGGTCGTGGTTTCAATCCCCGGCCGGGTCAGACCGAAGACCTGCTCAGTAAAACTGGTATCTGTGACTTTCCCACCTGGCGCTCTGCATTTCCCATAGCATGGAGAGGCGGTGCAAGACGTAGAAAGCCTGACAAGGCTATATCTCCGCATTCCTCATCCAGCGGCATATTCACATCATGGACTCATGGTATGCTTATGCACAGATCGTGTATATGTATATTGTGAATTGTGTGTATGTCTATGTCGCAAAAGCATCAAGGACAAAAATATATAGCGTCCTATTCTTACATTGTTTTTGGGTATTTTTTACATACCGGTACTGTACTGATACTCAATTTCTTGTTAATGTTCCNGTTGATGAAGTAATCAATCTCTCTCTCTCTTTATGGGTTCAATGGAGGATATGGGCCGAATGAAATTATGTGTAAAAGTGCCATGTTTTTGAACAACGAAATGTACTTCATGACTAGCGATAGTAATTATGAGTTTCAACCTATCGGCACGATCAATGCCATGAACTGTGACCACCAAGATGAATACGCTTGCAAACTTGATTCAGACATTCCGAATTGGGTGCTGCTGGATCCGTCTATTTCCGATAATCTGCCTGAGATACGCCAGATGCAAATGTACGACATGTCGGGATTGTATGTCGGTCCTCAGCCGGTACGCGAGTACTACGCCATCGAATACAGTACAGAGTTTGGGTACCTACGGTTGTCGTCTGCCACTCGGTATAAACTGGGAATTCCTGTCATGGTTGTGACATTGGGTGAGTGAGTAGCGGCAGTTTGCTGTGTTTTTTGTGATCTTAAGCTATTGAGTGTACTTTCTTCAATTTGAACCCTTGTAATTGTTGTCTGGATTTAGAACTCTATGGTTGATGACCAATTCGTTATCATATCATGTGCTCATTTTACGCTAAATTGGCTTTGCTTTAAAATATTGATCGGGATTTTAAGGTCTCTGTCGGTAACTGGGCATTTCTACTTCTAAATTCCTTCCTGATATTACTCTGTGATATAGACTGTCCTACTGCGGTGCGACACGCGATTTTATGATATGGTTTGTCAAAATCGAATCACAGCTGATTCAAGCCTGATACCGAAAATGCGGCTCAAATGGAATCGGATCACCACTTTGAAGCATTAGTTTCCGGGTTGTAACCAAATCACAAGGTTCCGGGCCACAAGTCAATTTGTCTTTTATAGTTTTGACTCAAGTCGAGTCATTTTTAATTCACCGTCAAGTCCAAGTCAGGGAGCGACGGCTCGAGTCCGAGTCACAGTGTTGTAACTCGAGTTCTAGCAAGGTTCAACTCACTTTTGTGAAACTCTTGTGTCATGTCGAAGGCCTCGAATTCATGATTTAGCCTGATCATTTTTCAATTAAAAACATTTTTGTTCAAACTGATAAAATACAGTTTCTGTGCCTACTTTCCATTTATCGGTCCCAATATGCGAGTCTTTAATAAACCACATAGAATGTGTCGAGTCATATGTGGAGTCAATACACAAATTGACTCGAGTCAAGTAGAGTCATTTGCCATTTTTAAGAAAATGACTAGAGTCAACAAAAAACTGTGAGTCGTTTTAAAAGCCTGATTATTTCATTGATCTAAATTTACAGTGGGACATTAGTCAATCGAAACGAAACTCAAAGCTAAGAATTGCATGACGTAGACAGAAATTTGTGATTTTTTATGTAGTAAATTTACATAACCTTCTTCTCGATGCTACTACGGATCGAAACAATTTGATCAGGTAGCCGTTGAAATTTGAGAAAAAGGTATTTTTGAACAGCCCTAGTGACCAGCTGTGCTAACAACCCTTATGGTGATCCATTAATCGATGTATTCTTCCTCAGATCCAGAACGTGACGCGTGTTTCGGAACAGGCCTTAAGCACTGGATGCTCAAGACGTTCTTCGGTTACGACGATCTGGTCATGGGCAGTATTAAGAGACTAGCCGAGAAAACGAACCGAGACGGGGCAGGTACGTGTGCATGTAGCATTCGGTGTTAAATGATCTCCGCCAAACAGCCTCTGCAGGGTTTCTACGCAATCTTGTGACCGGGGAGCATTTCAAGTTCATTACGCTGTGGGTGGGGCACTCGTCGTACATGCTGGCGTTCATAGTGATGCTGCTGTTTGTAAGTATTGTTCTCAGACATGTCATCCGCGATGGTCAATGCCTCTGGCTGCTGAGTTAACGGACCAGTCAGTGATTAGCGGAGGCGGTCAGTGACCAGGGTTGTAATGACTCGAGTCACGATTTTCCGTTGACTAGACCTGACTCGAGTCATTTTCTCGAAATACGAAAATGACTCGAACCAAGTCATATGACTCAAGACTCAGATGGCCAAGACCAACATTTCATTGTAATTTCGAAGAATAGTAAAGTAACCACCCTTTCGGGATTTCGTCTATTGATACTGGTACTTGAAAATGCGACCAGAAACTGTTAAAAGTGAGGAAAACTTGTATATTATAGATTCGAACCATTCAATATCACCAAACAGAGTTATAAAAGTGGGTTTAACAAAACTTCAACTGGAAACTGAGCAGTCAACAAAATGACTTGGACTCAGACTCGAGTCATAATACCATGACTCGGACTCGAACCCCTGATCGATAACTTGGACTCGGACTTGACTCGGTGGTGTATTGAAGATGACTCGACTTGACTCGAGTCAAAACTATAAAAGTGAAATTGACTTGTGACTCGGAGCCTTGTGACTTGGTTACAACCCTGTCACTAATCAACTACTTCTGATATCAGTATCAGTTTATTAATATTTTCATCATTCAAAACACCACAAAGCTGCGATACAATGAAAAGATAGGACGGTGTCGAAACGACTTGGGAATATTATTTGAAATCAGACAACAATTCAAGTAGCAAGTACAATTTGAAGAAAAAAAAGTCATTTTTGAACACCCATATTGACCTCCTGGCGATTGGCTGCATGTGTGCAGTTCGTTGTAACCAGATACTCCATACTCCACTTCGAACTGGCTAGCTGGGCTGAACTTGCAACAAACTGTTATGTTTGAATGAGGCCTAAACTACGATTTAATTTGTAGTGATTGAGATGGTCGTAATTTGGTAGCTTTTCTGGTACATGTCTTTTTGAGTCTGTTTTGCTTCTCTAAAATGCTATGTTTAACACTTAACTGTACAGTTGTTACTAGGGCAAGTATTTGTTGCTGGTAAATCCGTGAAAATTTGCATTTATTTTTCCCAAAAGTTGCAGTAAAAAGTTGCATTTACTTTTTCACAAAAGTTGCACCAAAAGACCACATTTTGGTCTCATGACTAAAAAAAAGGTCAACTTCCCAGTTCCGCTCCCGATATACAGTTTTCCATCCGCATTCTCCATTGGTTCACAAAAAAGGTCAACTTTCCGGCTCAGCTCCCGAAATACACGTTAGAGCGTTACTTCAGTGCTGATTTACGATATTTCAGTCGAATTTGGCCGTGTATTTCACCAAAATTCTCAAAAAACAGTGACGTAATTGCCGAATAGTTCCAGT
>ATSW01107786.1:0-10085 GCA_000444245.1 Botryllus schlosseri | reverse complement strand
GATTTTATGATATTAACGTTTTGTTTTATCTTTTTTCGTTCCATTCTTCGTTTCTACACACAAACATGTATTCATACGTCGTGCGAACATGCAACTCTCTCTTCTTGCCACATATCAATGTACACAACAACGTATTCATGTATATTTTAACAATCATGTTGATTCGCGTGTGTGTCTTGTGGTTGATCGCTTGCGAATCTCAGAGCTCGACAGAATCGCACGACGGGAATGTACGGGAGGCTGGCGGCGCTAGGGCCGGCAGTCCCGGGAGTGAAATGATTTCGTTGGAGCAATTTCTGGAAGAGCAATTCGAAATCGCGCCCGTCAAGAAAAAAAATGAAAATCCAACCGTAGAGGTTCGGCGTTGGCACTGTGTTTTGCGATTGCGTGTTTCGCGTTGTGGTCACTTGGCGTGGATTGAGATGGTTGGCCAAAATTTATTTTTGGGCGACTACGATACTGTAATTACTCGCGTGTGAGATGCTTTCCTTTTTGTGCTCAAGCCGATTCTTAACAGAGATGCGTCTGCTACATGAATGTGCTTTTATGCTTGATTTGAACTGCGTGATTGAACGATGCTGTCACTACATGAATCTCGCACCTTGGGCTTGTTGACGGAAACTCACTGCTTGTGTGAATGCTATTCGGGCTAGACATTGATACGATATGGTATATTCTACTCTGCATACTCCATGCACATATCACACGTCTGTCCTGTCCTCCCTATTTCTTCCTGTGCCAGGTGTCATCATTGGGTTCGTGACCCACAAGTGAACAAGGGAAGTGAATTGTTTTAGTATTAACCCACTAACAATATCCAATCAATCAGGATATGTCTTATGATTCGCAAAAGTCCTTGTTTCGTGATGAGCAGGAACTGCTATACCGTCCGGTGTGACTCCACTGATTTAACTTTTGGATGTTATTTTGAAATCACCATTTTCTCTACACTTCTCGGCCGAATAACATATGTACCATGCTGCTTTGATAACAGCAATAGATCATGCATGTTCTTAATGATTATAAACGTTACTTTGCTGATGCATACAACTTACACGTTCGGCACAGCAGCATTATCTACATCTGGAATTAACTGCTCAATGCACCGCGTAGGCTAATCCAACTCGCTAAACATTTCTTGTCGGTCGGACACAGATGAAATGCTTCAGGAATTACCTCGTGGGATTACGTAACAGCCCGGAATCTTCCCATAATGAGGATAATAGGGTTGTATTGAAAATTTGATATGTAAACATCTCGAAAACCTGATCTGCCAAAAAAGAAATGTCAGGGCATATTCGAAATCACGGTAAAAAACTAACTTATTCGCATCCCCTTTTCATTGATATTTGTTGATCAGTGGTTATAACTCATTTTAAAGATATTTGACTAATTTGAGTGATCGTTTTTAAGCTATGGCTAGTCAATCACTTACACCAAGTCGACCGGAAGTGATGATTGTTACTTTTATCATATCCAACGCCTATCAATCATTCAAATGTCGATCTAGCGTTGAATTCAACTGTTCTGGTCAATATAAGGGCAATGGTATGGACGTGATCTGGGAAATATTGGTCTAAAGATGATAGGTCTTCTTTCACATTCGGCACTACACACGACCGTCATTTCCTGCATCAACACAAATCAACTGATCGTATGAGATTGTTTGGCTTGTCGGTTCATTATTTTCAAACTGTCAGACAGGGGGAATCTTCGACGCGCTGTGTTTGAGATCGTGGCTAACATCCGGTGCTTATCGGTCAAATTGTCACAGCCCTTGTCATTTTCTGACAGGATTAATGACATTGCGTCGCTGAGAAGATTTTATCTGTCTTCATGCCCGTGCATAAGCATGGTTACGTTGGATTTTCACCCGAAATATTTCTGCATGTTTCATTATTTTTTAAACAAAATTAGAACTTCTTTAATAATTTAGAGAGTCGTATCTGTTTGTAGGGTTCGAAATTCGTAGATGGCAATTGTGTCAATGTTAGTGGTAGCGAATATTGCATATGTGTGGTGCACATGAAGAGACATCACTTACTGTTAATTGTGGCTCAAAGCATAGTTCACTTACCTTACTGCACACGGCGTGGTGTGTCGTAGTCTGAGTAGCTTTTCAACGTACTGACCGAAATTGCAATAAAATCTATCATGGAGGGCTGTACAATCACTCGATAGATTTTTTAATCGTTATTTCAACGGATTGTTGATTTTAGTAGCTCATTACAAATCTTAATGGTCGATAATTTGATGCTAGTAAACAGATATGTAGTATGACACTGTGTATACTGTGCAGACATACGATTATATTCCAGATACGATTGTTTGTTGTTGTCTTGCTTTTTCTCTTTCTTTGCTTTATTGCTTCGTGGCATGCATGGTTTTCTGTTATAAATTTACCACGTATCACAATAAACTTATCGTCGGAATGTTATCACTCGAAAAGTATAATCTCGGTATATTGCGATGAGGCTCATCGCACTATCCATCAGCAGAGGCTTCGCTGCCACGTCATTTCCGGCTGTCTGACTGCTGGTGACTCGCACACAATTACGGAAGTGTCGTCAGGCCATACCCTGCCTGATCAAACCCATTATTCTGGAATAGTGTACGTTTTTCGAGTGATATCATTTTCAATTTATACGCAGTCGAATCCCAGCAAGCGAATGTCGGCAGTTTCTGTACTTTACGTGCTGTGACTAGCCAGTGATTGTTCTCACATTTTGTGTGACTATATCAGAAATCGGATGGGTCCTGGCCGGGTAAATACGGGGATACGTCACAGTTTCACTGTTCTATTACCGTGCTCCAGACACCCGTTTCTTGTGGGTGATATGAACGAATTGGTCGTGTCATTGTGATTTGTTGAATTGAATCGTTATTGACCACACCGAGTAATCACTACACACAGTGCAGTTCTTGACAACAGCCCCATTCGCTTGCTGTGGGTATTCGTCGGTGGTATAACATTATCATTCACGAGTTCGAGTTACTCAAACTCGTTTACGATGTTACAGAGCGGCGCCTCTCCTAGCCAAGAACGGCCTCAGCCCTCGAGACCAAAAGCAGACCCCAGGGCGCGGCCCTCAAGCGCCGCGCTAGGTAAACCCACAGGAAACGTGGCTCCCTACGCCCATCATCTTTCCTCGCAGTCCATGCGAGAGATTCCACAAGAACGCCGGTCCGGTTCTGTGATCGACAGATTAGATAGCCTCGTGTCTTCCACTTCGCCGCGATCTTCCACGCCTATATCAAAGACTAGGCATTCTGCTCAGGCCAACGGTGTCTCCGGGCCGCAATCTAGGCCTAGAACTCCGCTCTCAAATCGAGCCTCGCCTAGCCCCGGGTACGCGACTATGTCTTTACCCCGCGGCCATCGTACGCCCCGTTCCCCGCACACAGGAGGCTTCACTCCGACCCCAGAGTCTTCGAGACAAGTTGACATCGCCACTGTCAGCCCGTTGCAGGCTTCAGCTAACCCGACTCGTAGGGATGTACCTCCAGACGTAGTGCCTAGCCCTATACGCAGAGACGTGCCGCCTGATGCTAAATCGACTAGAAGGCCGGTTAATACATCAACGCCGTCGCCTGCAGCCTCGGGCGGAGCGAGGAGGCCAGGAACTCCGAGCAAACAGCCTAAAACTAACGACAGCACGAACGAATCGGACAAAAGCACGCTGTGGTTCGAGTATGGATGCGTGTGATTGCGGGCCTGTTTTTTTCCTGTATGATGTAGTTTCATCGTTGCTGAACTATAGAAATCGCAAATCTCTGTACCTTATCGCACACAGTTTATTAGCGACGATAAAGCATTGATAAACGTTTTGGCACTGTACTAGTCCTTGCCAAAGGGTTTGATTACGTATTGGGGTTCTTGGTAAGTCTAAAATTGATTGAACACCCTCTTGCACACACTTAGCTTGTACAAGAATTGCGTTTATTAGCACTTTCGTTACGGAAATCTTGCATTTTGGCGATATACTAGTCTAGTCCTTGCCAAAGGCTTTCTTTGCGTATTCGCATTCCACAAGTTTGAAATGGATTGAGTGGCGTTGCCTGTTACACGTACTCGGATATTCAGTTTGACATCCTTAGTAACGAACAGGATGTTCGCAGTTCCATAGTTTGCCCGTGACTGCGCTGGCATTGTTACGGCACGCCGGAAACGGTGGCGTATGAAGAAGCGCCATTGTGACATCACCTCGGCACCTGCGTTACTTCCGTCGTGCGTCCTTCAACTGTGCCTGAATTTTCTATTTCGTAGCTACCATTACCATTAGTACTGCTTTTTAGATTGCCTCGACATTCTTTATGTAGTTACATGATTGTGTTAAGTCAGACGACTGTCTTGCATTGAGAATATTTGCATAAGCAGGTGTTTATGGTGCTTTGTCGCACGTTAACCTTGTGAATTTTCTCGCTTCTCAAGGATTGGTTGCACTGGGGCTGTGTTTCGGGGTTGCGTGGACGTCTGTAACCTGTCCGCCGGCTTAACGATATACTCTTTCTGTACGTCACACGTTTACACGTTATTTTGTCAGCGTTGATGAGATGAAATGTATCGCATTATGTTTTTTTAATATCTGCCCGCTTAGGCAGTTGATTGGCATCTGTCGACTCGCGTAGCACCTTGTATTGTACTATAACTGTGTCACTACGAGGCGAACCGTTTGAAATATTTTTACTGTGTTTTCCTGTTCGGCTTCGAATGTACTTTTGTATTTCCGTGTAGAAATTTGAGTCCCTATTCTAAAAGCTTTATTGTGTTGAATATACATTACGAATTTTGGAGGCTTTCGCGGTAATCGCGTGTGTTCGGGCTGCTGGGTAGTTGATCGCGGAAGTAGGGCTCGTTACTGATGGTTCGCAGATCGGCAGGTGTGATTTGCGAGCTGTAGGATTTGTTATTCGAGTAAGAGATGATAGTTGGCGAGGGGCATGAGGTTAACGACATTTCGCCGTGTACTAAGATCGTGATGCCTATTGGGAGATATTATTAATATTATGTTTTAGCGCTGCCTGCTCATCGCTGTCCTGTCCATAAAGAGGATTATTTACAGTTGCACAAGATGCACTCGTTTCGATTGAGTATATTGTTAATAATCATAATAATCACCTTGAAAACGCCACAGGATTGCGATACTATTAAAAGATAGGAAGGTGTCGAAACGTCTTCGAAATCAGACAACCACCGTTTTAGAGAAATAGTCGGTTGGCAAGAGAGTTATGACGAGACTCGAGCAACTAGATGATTCTATTCGTCTAATTAAAGCGAATTGCTGGTCAAATCGGAATTGGTGAAATGTTTATATGCTTTAATTTTATTTGTTATCTAATTTCTGGTTTTCCTGAAAATGCTACGGGAGAACTATATAGTGCGAAGCGAGCCAAGCTTGCTGTACAGATATTTGCCACTGTCGTGCTTTTGCTTATGATAATTGATTCTGGTATGATATGCACTGAACTTGACTCTGGTTACGATATTACTACAGCGATGGCAGTCAAGCTCAAGTCTTCACATTCTTTTTATTCTGGCCTATAGCGCTAACCCAGTTACTAAAACGTGCTCGATTTGGAAATGATAAGACATGGAGATTCAAAATGAAACCGAAAATCCTGCTGCTAAAGATGGAACGCCTAACACGACGGTATCTCCGGTAGACGCCACTGCGATGCTTCAATACACGAACATTTTCTGCGTCATAGTGCCGACCCTGCTAACGATCAACGTCTACTTCGTGATCTGCCTGCTAGTTTATGGGGCGAGAAAAAAGAAGTTTTCCTTTTCGGAAGCTCGAAGTGTCTTTCTGTCATGCTTGGTCGTGACTGCATTAGGCCTGCCGAGCTACGTCGCGCAAATCGTATTGATACTTACCGCCGGGAAATTGCAGGATTGTACTGTACTTGCTGGGATTGTCGAAGCCGCCACATGTGTTGCTTCCTACTCAATATACGGATTTTTATGGTTGAGGCAAGCCGTTTTTAATTCCAGCCCAGCAGTGAGCAGTTTTACCCCGAAATTCGTAAAAGTATCGAGCTGGTGTCATATGGTGCTCACCGGATGTGTCGTAGTGTTTATGATCATTTCTACGTTCACTTGGAGCGTCAATCAGGGCTGCTTCTGGGTGAGAGAGCATTGCTTTAAGTTTACAATCGGTATGCTGGGTTACGGTATATTCAATCAATTTGTGTATTGTGTATATTTTCTGTACCCTGTTGTAAAAATTCGCAGTGTAAATATGTCGGACGGTAGAAAAGACTGTGTATCGTCACTTATTCGACGGTGTCTGATAGCATCGTCCATTATTATAATGACCGATGCCGCTTTATTGATACTGCTTGCCCTCAAGTCCACGGAATTGTTGAGTATGGCAAACGCGTTCATTGCGATGGATGTTGATATCGTCGCTAATCAGATTGCCATGCTGATGACGTTTCAAGATTTTACTCATATTTTGAGAGCCCCATTTTACTGTAAACGTGACAGTGCTTATGAAAAACCTGACCACTCAAATTCGACCTATACAGTGCGAGTCCGTTCCTCCCCTACATAAGTGCGCTGCGGGTCGCTTGTGCCCAAGTTTTCTTACTGGTTATATTCTGAGAAGCAAGCCCCATTCTCGGTGACCATCATAATGACGATGTATAATTGTGCAGTGCATGCGGAACAAGCAACTGCGAATTCGTTCACACTACGTTGACACAATAGGCAACAGAAATGGGGTATAATCGTAATCGGGCATTTCGCATAGGCCTATAACGTCGCTGGAAAACCAAATTGTCTATGTCCACTTTGCGTATTTTCGGATTTTTTCTTCCATTACTATTTGGACATAGATCTTTCGTTTTAACCGGGTTCCGAAGTGGCATGAATTTCTAGTGAAGTGGACATATGAACTTGAATTTTCAAGGTGAATTGAAAGCAAAACTGGTGTATGTCCAAATTAGCCTATATGGCAGTGGTTCCCAAACTTTTTCGGTGTCAGGGCCAAATTTAGAATTTCAGAGCACGGTCGGGGCCGCACGAATACCAGGGCAATTAAACGGACCCAAAATGTCATCAAAATATAAAAATTGGCATTGTTCCGATCAATCACTTGACGCCATTGGCCACTGTTATGGTCATTGTGTTGCTGCGCTCCCATCGTTCACAACAGTCGACCTTTGGAGGCTGTTTCGGAGTAGTTTTATTGCCCTGGCGAGATTTCAATTTGCATTTTTGGAATCAGTGCGAAACTAGCTTTCGATAAAGACCGGACCTATCAAATTATGCGGACGCTTTGGTCATGACTATAAGACCATCAATTATGCTGCTTTCGGGGCGATTTAGGGAGTCAGGTTTTATCGCCTGTAATTTATGATTGAATCGGTCGATATTTTCTGGAATTGCATATATATTGCCATCAATTTTTATCCTCTTTCTGCTCACCTAATCAGTTTTGCAGTTAGAACCGAGGGAAGTGTGTTTGAAAAGGTAGGGCCCCTCAATAATAATATTAAACATCTTCGGGCGTATATACCCGTTGGCAGGAACGAAACAGCACTTCGTCGCCCAAACGTAGGCTTCTACACTAAGTAACGCACACGATTTCAAATTGGTATTTCTTCACTGGAATANAATTTTNTCCCTGCGGGATGGTATTTGTCTCGTGAGGTNAAGATTGCCAAGACAGTATTTTGNATATATAACGACGTTTTCGGTCAGCANNAGGGCAGTCCTGTTCGGCCAAGGNTTTCTCGCTTGGTGCGTCGTGGCGCGGTAAAGGCTAACGNCGATATGCCCAATGCCNATTTCTATAAATCTTGCGCATTTTTTCTTGGGGATGAGTACCCAAAAATCNAGNTATTTGGCAGCATGAAATCNCGCCTACAGCAAAAAAAAAATNGNAAAAGATGCANAAATTTTCCAAAAAATACTCTATAATTTNNNCTAATTCACNAAATAATTTTGAGCCCCGTTCGAGCTNNCNCNACCTTCATTGGGGGTTAGGCGTGCGGCATTTATAGTCCTGTCTTTACCTATATCTATAGCTACTGCTCGTTCCACTGTACGTAACGATATCAGTCTACTCACGACTTTCCTGCAATCTTAATTAAAAACTCCAGACTCCAAGCCAAGCTAGTGTATTTTATAAATATAAATTTAGTTTTTTGTCATAACTCGATTTCTTAATATTTTTGGGGGGCCGCAAGAAGGCTAGCTGGGGGCCGCGCTTGGGAATCACTGCTATATGGTCTAAGTCAAAATTTCCAAAATGGACATAAGACTGTTTGGTTTTCCAGCGACGATATAATCGATTTCTTTATAAAAGCACTCAACACTCTAAATTTAGTTGATGATTCACATATGACATAGGCTGAACAAGGAATGGTGTAATGTATCAAGTAATTGATATCGGAAACGCTGGATTTATGAACCTCACTACATATTGTAGCCTAACATACGACATGCAAGTATTAACTATACTAGTCAATCAATTATTCATCCTAGCGTAGTATAGCGTATAGAAGGGGTGTCAAACATCCGGCCCGCGAAGCAATTCTGAATAAATGGAAGATGTTTATACTGTAGGCCTACAACACATTTCTTAAAAAAGTTCAGATATTAATTAAGAAATACTTTTGCGTAAAATTCCCTCAAGACGCCACATGTCGAACATGATAAATTGTTCAATGTTCAATTGTTCATAGGCCACATTATAACCATCCGACGGCAGTGTTGCGTTTTCCCTTTATTCACTATATTAGGAACAAGTCAGTGACATTGACACCAAATTCCGAGAAGGCATGAAAGTACCATCACTCAGTTCAGAGTTTTCTGGGGAAATGAACAAAACATTTCTAATTCATAGAGGCGGACACGCCAACGCGAAACCATTGTTTGCAAGTTACAGCGCGAATGCCGATTATAGTAGTTATGAATCAAATTGCAACAGGTAAATCTCTGGTATTCCTCACAACGCATACGAAGAACCAACGCCGCATCTCCACTAAAGCAAATGCAGCTTAGAATGCTTGGACTTTCCAGATGATCGTGATAGAGTGGGGACGATATGTCGCGCACAAATTCCGAAATTCAATCCGTTTCGACTAGTTTGGTGGATGGTATGACATTTCGCGCTTATGGGGGCGTCTTGCCTCATACTACAAACCGTACAAAAGCTCCATCTGATTGGAGATTTGAAAATGTTTTACACGTCAAATAAATCGTTACCATCGGAATATCAAGTCATCAAAACTTGGCCGTCGCCAAAAGAAATCGTATCTAAACCACACTGTTCTGTTCATTGGCGTTATTCAAAAAGTCATCTTGCAATATCCGTGTTCTATTAATTTTAGGTAGCCTATTCTATACGGGTGTAACATTACGAGACGCATTATTCGGTACGGCAGAACTTCCTGTTCATTTTGCCTTATTCCCCTAAAGAGTTACTTCGCCATTCAGTCATCATACAGTCTCACGTCTATAGTTATCTTCGAATATGCGTTAAGGGCTGCAGTTCAATTTCAAGGAAACAAAATGAATATATTCGTGAATGATATTCTCGATATAACCGTAATCGCGTACTGTGAGATTGTGTTGTAATCGCAGTCGATTACATTGACGCAGTAACCTCCTCAAGTCTGGTAGGCAGGATAGTTTGGGCTATATCAGATTTCAGTTATCGGTTGTTCTAACCATGCAGCGATTGCTTTCTACACATTCACTTGATTATTCGAATTTTGTCTGCGAATGTCCTACCGCACGCAATTTACAATTTCCCGCGAAAAATTGAAAGCGTTAATTAGAGTAGCTAGGGTCACGACCATAGGCCTATTTCCGTGATCCAAATTCCGGGAACTCTTTAGTGTCCACGTGTGTCAATACAGCGCCACGCTAGCATTGTTTGGTTCTTCCCGTAAGACTTCGTTGATCTAATTGACTGGCAGCTCGATATACGTTATATACGCTGTAAATAATATTGGTTCTTTCATATATTACTGTTAAATTTTATCCTCTTCCGTCCATGTGACCAGATTTAGCGGTGAAGGTGATGAGTTTGAAAATGTTGGGCACGTAATTCTATATCATATCATCGATT